>MU227083.1:1930495-1960471 GCA_018584345.1 Thuja plicata
CCTTAGGTCCATTTGTGTCCTCTGAGATCACATTGGAACACTTAATTATGTCCTTAGGGATCATAGAGGGACCTAAGGGGTCCTAGTACATCTTCTTATGCGTTAGGACCCCTAGGAATTCCCTATGACCCCTTTCACTTTATTAGAACACTCAAGTGTGTCCTAAGGGGTCCTACGACCCCTTGGGACACACTTGAGTGTTAAAATGTGTTGAAATGGGTCATGGGGACTTCCTAGGGGTCCTAGTATGCCTTATCACACGTGAGGACCCCTAGGAAGTCCCGCTGACCCTTTTCAACACATTGGATTCACTGGAACGCTCGCAATCACGCTCGACCCAAGTGCCCCCAAGGTGCACTAAGCACAATTAGGAAGAGATCTTTCAAGGCTCGTATCTCATAATTCATGAGAGTTATTGACAAACCATCAAGGGCTACAGGATCATGTTGCTGAGGTCTACAAAAAACTCTCCCGGTTTTGGGTGATTCGACTTTGTTTTTGTTTGGCAAGGCAATTTCAGTTAGTGCCAAAACTTGTAGTGAGGGTCAGTTGAAAGTAGCTTCGTAGTATAACTTTAAAACTATCTGTCTTGGCATCAAACCATCTATTCCATCAGCTCCAGTTGGCCAGGTAAATGCTAGTGACAAACCCATTCCACCCACGGAGTCACTAGAATGCTCTCGACCACACTTGTCCTAAGTGTCCCCAAGCTATGTGCCTGAGGACAACAAATTTTGAGTATGATGTTACAAAACAATGTGGGTTGAGTTTGACATGTGTTTTATAACTTGATAAAGGGTATCTAAAACACTTATTAGTTTTGGAAGTCTTTTGGAAATTTTTGGAGGAAATAACAAAAAATAGTCGCTGTTGAACTTTTTGGAGAAAACAACCAAAAATAGTCTAGAAGTTGATGTACTATTGAAGGAAGGATTTGGGTATTGTTACAAAACAAAGGAGAATTTGAGCGATCTCAGTAATTTATTACATATATTATAACAAACTCAAACAAATTGACATATAACTTCAACAAGATATAATTTATATCATAATGATAATCAAATATAACTTAAAAATATAACTTCAAGATATAACAATTATAATCATAGTCAAGATATAACTTCACCATTCAATTCCATATACATGAATAATAAATGTGTACATAAAAGATGACACAAATATAACATAAAAATGAAAATGTTCTATATATAGAAAGTATCAAAAGTATCTCCATATACAAATATGACACATGCCATTTTAAAATGTCTACAAAATTAATATTTCAAGGTGTACTATTTGGCATATATGGCATCTCAAAATGTGCCAAGTGGCATCTCTAATGACCACAACTAAAACTACATCCTATGTCGTAGAAGGATCATCAAAATGTAGCCTCTTTGAAGAACAATTTGGCTCTGATTGATCCTGCATCAAAAATGAGTTCAATCCAAAGTTAGATTGCTTAGTTTATGTGATTTGTACATATATATAATTCATAATTTAAACACTAATTTAATTATAAATTAGAACTGAATACAAACATCTATACCTGACCTCTCTGTCGCCTACCATGATCAGGTGTCCTAACATAAGCCTTTGGTAGAAAAGGGACAATGCCACCAATACCAACTATGACCTATAAATATAAATTTGCAATAATGAGATTAGTAGAGTGGTGCAAGGGCCCAAGGTGAAACATAGAATAATAAATTTACAAAATAGGATGATATCATAATAAAATTACAAATTGATTGAACTAAAATTAAAACTCACGTTCACCGATCTCTCCTTTGGAATAGTGGGCTGGGTCAACAAAGCTATGAAAGATTCTTGTGGGGCCTCCCTCACACTGGGAGTAACCTATGAGAGTCAAAAAGATAGTAAATTATATATAAATGTACTTCATCATAACAACCCTAGTTTCAAAATACAAATAACAATATATAAATCTATGTACAATCGGGCTATCCCTTCGAGTCAAGATGCCTGTTAGCCTAGGCTCCCGAACCTATGTCAGGACATCGTCAAGAGCCACACCCTATACAATAAAGTGCATGTAAAATATTTATTACTATACATAAGTGACATACATATGCATGATTAATCTTAAGCAATTAATTACCTTTCCTTTGTCGACACATGAAGAAGGAACCCTCTTGTGCTCCCCATTGACATCAACTGATACTTGCAAGAGTACAATAAGATGACAATATATTAGTAAATTTGTGAATTTATTGTTCTAATTGATAGATATTTAAGAATGTACACCAAATGATATAAAAAAAAATAATGGGTACATAATTTATAATATACCCTATAGGTGTCAAGGCCAAATGAAATGGCCGAAAGTGTGGAGTCATCCACCTCTCTCAACTCCTCCTATGTCATCGACTGAACATAAATGGACCAAATTTATATACATAAGTGCATGTAATCATTAAAACTAATCTAAATAAACAAATTGTTTTAAAATTAAATAAGTCATGTGACAAATTTATTTATAATGTTTACTCTTACTGTATCAATAGGACTCCATGGATCTGTGTACCCATCCTCAACACTCTCATGAGACACAGATGCTCCATGAGGTGTTGCAACCTCTATAGCTGTGTCTCCTATATCATCATCATCAATAACATACTAATATGTATCAGCATCAGTAAGTGGTCTAAGGCACAAATTCTTGCACATAATGTGAGTATGGGGCACACATACATGTGAACGACTGCTAGATGTCGATGCGCCAACATCATCCACACTAGGAGGAAAAAATGACATGGTTTGTGTGATCAAATAATCACTCAGCATGTGAATGGCCCTAATACTCTGTGAGGTAGCCTCTGCAATTATATCAGGATGCTACACTTGAGGAGGGGGTGCGACATCAGTGGTGTTGGTAATATTTCATGTTTTAAGTCAGCCTTGTAAATTTTTGAAGTTTCCTATCTTGATGGTACTCAAAGGGTTTAAAATCATGGTTGAAATTGTTCTTATGAATCTACAATTATTGTTTAAACCCTTAACTTAGCTAAAATTCCCAAAAAACCCTTATCTCATCCTTCAAAGTATAAATTTTGGTCATAAAACCCTAAGCGTTAAATTGGTTCTAATTTCATGTTACTTTTGCCACTTAAGTTTATGTCTTGAATGGGTTCACTTTAAAATGTCCTTCTCATTAAGTTGTCGACCCTAACACCATGGTCCTGTATCATTTCCTAAGTTCAAAGTCTATATATGTTTTAATTAAATCCATTTTTTATCGAGAAAGTCTGTTTTAATTTGATGGCTCGCTTAATGGCTTAATCCCAAAGTAAATGAGATCTATAATATAATCCATTAAGCCATGACACCACGTGTCTTTGGTGGGTCCAAGGGTTGTAAAGGTTCTTAGTTAATCAGTGGGAAGATCCTGTTTCATCGAATGATAGACTTAATCACTTGATCCCAAGATGCACGACATCTATCATGTAAGCGATTAAGCGGTGCTGACGCGTGTCAAAGGGAAAGATGTGGGTATTGTTGTAGGCAGTATAAAGGAGATTAAAGCTCATATAGATCTAATGGTTGGATTAATTTCTTAAAGGAAAGATGCATGAAATCTATCAATTTTAAGTGATTAAGCAGTGTGGACATGTGGCAGTTGGTGGACCCGGGTATTATGAGTTGGCGATGATTAAAGAACAAACAATTTGATTTTGATCCGATGAATTACTTAATGGATTATCTCAAAGATGCGCAAGATCTAGCTTCTAAGCCATTAAGCAGTGATAACGCATGTCCAAAGGATGACATGTATTCCACTAAAGGTAAAGCTGATTGCAGGTTAAAGGATGGAGAATTCGCTGAAGATCTAACCGCTCACTTAATCACATCAAGAGAAACTAATTGGAATCTATCACTTAAGTGATTAAGCCGTGATGTCATGTGTCCTAGAAAGTTCAACTGAGGTCATAAAGGAAGGATTAAAGGAATAGCATGTTCAAAAAGAATCAATGGTTGGATTAATCACTTAAAGGTAAAGTGATCGAGATCTAATGGATACGCGATTAAGCCGTGGTGATGCGTGGCATAAAAGGTGGGTCCTGTATAGCACAAATATCATATTAATAAAGTTGGAAGTTTGAAAACATCAGACGGTTCACTTAATGGCTTAAAGGAAAAGTGATCGAGATCTAGTGATTAAGCCATTAAGCCATGTTGACGCATGTCCCAGTTGATGATGGTGAGATAACCCATAGCTAGGTTAAGATGAATCTAATGGTAAAATTAATTGCTTAAAGAAAAGATGTGCAAGATCTAGCATTTAAGTGATTAAGTCATGCTAACACGTGTCCTAGATGAACAGTTGTTTTTGGGAAAAGATGAGAATCATCTAATGAAAGAAAGCCTATTGAAGATCTACGGTCCAAATTCAAAGTTCTTGAAATGAACATTAGCGAGCCGTTAAGCCACAAATTTTTGAAGCTGGAAAATTGATTACAAAAATTGTGGCCACTTTGACTAAATTTAATGTGAAAGATTGATTTGATTGAGGAAATAAAATTTGTTACTTGAACTTGAATCCATCACAATTCATTGGAAACAATCAAGCGAAGAAAAGAGTTGCAGTGATATTCAGCTCCTTGCGAGAAAATTGTAGAATAGGTAAGTCTTTTATGCTATAGTAGAAATTCATACTTCCAGTGAGATTAAAAATTTAAAAGGCTTTCAGAATTCTTGTTTAAATCTGAATTGCATTTAACTAAGAAGCCCTAGATTCACAAAATGGCCCCTAGGATTGAGCTCTCTGGAGAAATAGACTATTAGAAAATAAATGTAAGAGAAGACCTTTTACAACAGTTGAAAGGGTCCACGAGTGATGCTACCCAGGTCAAGAAAATAGTTCCAACACATCCCCGTTTTAGAGTAGGAAAGGGTTTATATGACTCAGGTAGGTGGGCAAAGGATGTTAAAACTAGTATAAATGGTTTAAGTCTATTTAAAACTGGTTATAGCCAGAGAAACACTCCTTCCCCAAATTGTAACATATAGGATTTAGATGTGGGAAAATTGATAGTACTTGGGGTATTCATGGATACAAATCTATTCACTTTGATAGCTAACACATATGACAGAGTATCCAGGGTTGTAAGGGATACAGAGGGAAACGTGTTGTTGGCTGTCACAGCCAATGAAATTAAAATAATTTTCAAATTAAGTGACTCATCAATCCAAATGGATGATATTAATTTCAACTACTTTAAGGACGTGTACCAAACTCAGAGGAAGTATTACAAGAATGAGGCCCTGAAAGGGTACTTCAATAAGATAGGGGATTTAATTATTGTGGGCCTGAACATACCAGAGCCTTTAAAACTAGATTAATTCAACAGTAAGGCTAGAAAAATGTATAGTGCCTTGTGCCTGGTATTAGGGGAAGACAAAGAAGCAACAATGCCAGTTCACATCATGCTCATGGTGGTTCAGATTTTACACCCCCACCTGTCAGTAATTTTTGATTATGCTTCTTATATTACTAAACAAATGCATGAAGGTTTAATAGGTATCAAAGATAGTAATATACTCAAGCCAATGAGGAGGTATTCTCTTATGATTCACATGTTTCTATTTAATAATGCTGATATCTTTGAGGAAGAAATGGACCTCACTAAGTTCCAGGATGATGAGGATTTTCCTTTCCAATTGTGGAGTGTTGATATGTCCTAGGATAGAAAAGAAGCCAAGTATGTGTATTTTGACAGAGTCTTTTCTGCTAGGCTTAAATCTTTATTATGTAATCAAAACCCTAGGATTCACACAGACATGATGAGATTACTGAGACCTCTGGAGTATGCCTGAGAACTAAAAATTATCCACAATTGGGGAGATCTCATTTTGTACCCTATCTCTACAGTAATAAGGGTTTATGGATTCAGGGGAACCCCCAATGTGCTACCCTACATAGTACCAATGAATATTGGAATTGCAAAAATTCTAAGACAATTGGGTGGGTTACAAGAAGAAGCCCTAACTGGAAAAATGAAGGGAAGTATTTTTCCTACCCTTACAAGAGCCCACCATTTTATTATTGAAAAAGGTGGATGGACACAGTTTGATAAGTATTTTGAAATTATGTAGTTTATAAGAGAAGAGGGTATAGTAAAATTATGCCCAAGATTGATAGATCTTCTAATCAGAAAGGCAAGAGGCCAGCAAATACCAGTGCCCAAAGGATGCCCTCTCCCAAGAGATAGAAAATGGAGGAAAAGGAGCAAGTGAGTGAGTTATACTCTCCTTCCCAATCCCCTCTACATATGGATGACCAAGTTATTACTGAGAAATTGGTCCAAATGGGAAACATAGGCCAGGTTGTTGTTACAGCACAAGAGTTACAAGAAGGAGTGCCAGAGGCACCCAGACATACAACTCTAGATCTCACATTCGAAGAGTTTGCAGGGAAGGAGCTGTACCCTATAACCAAACAGGCCAGTGAAGAATTTCTATTAGATGATAATTTTTTTAAGGCTAGGGCCTTTGTTCAATTCCTATGGAGAACTCATATTGATGAGTTCAAGGATAGATGCCACATATTTCAAGAATCTCATCTAGATTAGAGCAAGGAGAGCATTGAAAAGGAAGTCAAACAAGAAATGATTACCAAGTTTGACAAAATCACCCCTGAAGAGGGCAGGGAATTGGTAAAAAAAAAGGGGATCCTTATCTTACCCCAATGGGATTTGGCTGATGCCATTGTTTTTGATGCAGTCAGAAAGGAAACCAAGCCATTGCACACTAGTGGGACATAAATTGGTGCCCAGTTTAGTGAGGATCACACGACATTAGAAATTTGGTCTTTGAAGAAGAAAGATAGAAAGAGAACAAAAGAAGATGATTAGACTGAGGATACAGGAAACCTTATCATAAAAAGAGTTTTTGATATGTCAAGTGTGGGGGAACCTAACCTTTCTTTCCAGACTAATAATTTGAGCTTTAAGGTAGTTGAAAATCAAAAAGATGCTTTTGATAATTTAAACTAGAAATATGAATTGGTTCTGAAAGCATATAATGATGAAAGGGTTAAATCTTTGCAAAAGGATGATAGAATTACATTCCTAGAAGGAAGTAAAATAGTACAATTGGTTCCTCAAAGGAGAATTGTGCAGGACCCCCACCATCCATCTTCATCAAGTCCAATCATCACCTATCCTTGTACCCCTACACCATCTACTTTTTCTACAATAGAAGACCTTGAACAAGAAAAGGCCGTGCTAAAAGATGCAAGAGCAAAATTAGAAAGGCAAAAGAAAGAGTGGGTGGAGTAGTCTACAATGTTTAGAGAAGTAGAGGCATGGGTGAAGAAAAAATATGATGATAAGATACACAATTCTCTTATGCATTATACACATGAAGTAGTACCTACTACCATATATGCTCAAGGTAAGAAAATTGTCAGCATTATAAATGAATATAATGAAAACAAAGACAAGTTGGATCAGTTGGTGAGTAAGTGGAAAGGGAAGGCAAGGGAGTTAAAATTCTTCCACACCACTTGCAACAAGAATAATGATGCAAACATAGTCCTAACTGGCACCCACAAATGTGTCAAATTACTCTTAGACATGGATATAAGGAGAGGCAATATTGTTAGAAAAGTGATGGCCTTGAAGAAGGAATATTCACAGGATAGATATGAGATATTGTTGAATCTCTTCAAAAAGAATGGAAATATCAAAGATGAGATGTTCTAGCATCGACAAATGAATGAAGCACTAGCAGTTAGAACTAACAACATACTAACTTTGGAGAGTACACTTTTTTTGCTTAGAGAATTGAGATAGTGGGAAAAGCTAGATCATTTTTTTGCATTTTGGATAGATGAGATTGAGAAGGAACATGCCACTTGGAAGGAGATCAACAATAGAAAAGATGAAATCATTGGCTTCATTTGGCCAAGTGATGAGGTGTACACTTCCTAGAAGGACAAATACACAATAGTTGATTTGGGTGAAGGTGAGGATATGCAAGTGGATGATGAAGGCTAATAGGGCAGTTGAGAGTGGAGATTCTACATCACTAGCCTCCAAGACAATGGATTCCAGATGTCTATCCTCTAGCAAGTGCAAGGAGAATTGCAACCACCATGTAGACATAGGACAAAGGATTAGTTAGAATATCTTGTAAAAAAAGTGGTTCTTCTGTCCACTTGTTATTTTTCCCTATTATATTCTTGGTTTTGTCTTTTAGCCTAGTCATCTAAAGCTTGTTGCATCCTTGATCTTTAAGGATTTCAAGATGACTAGTGCTAGGGATAAATAGTAAGTTGTAATATATTGTAAGGGATGGTAAAAAAATAAAGGTTTCTGAATTGGTATGAGCTCAAGTTTGGAGTCAGTTTTGAATGTACTGAAATCAAGATATCTTTAATAAAATACAATGGAATCTCCATTTTGGTACCACTGATGTCTTTTTGCATTTACATTTAGTTCTTGTATGTTTAATCTATAAGGAATTTTAAATGTACTATTTATAAGGTAGCTATGTCATTATTTGTGATTTGCTTTCAAGGAGGGTTTAAATCTTGCAAATAGTTATAGAGGGTTAGGGTTTATGCAAAAAATTGATACAGGGGTGTGAGAATGAAAGTTTTACTTGCGTTTCAATTAAATTGTCTATGGTGAATGTATGTTTTGTTGTGACTCTATGGCACAAGATTAGGCACTGGTCAGGTTTTGATAAGTAGTCATTGTCATCAATTCAATCAAATATAAATCAATCTTTACTTTTTGTTATCTGATGTATACATGTTTAGATAATTTTGTTGAATACAATTCATTATAGTGATTCCTTGACTTGAGAGAATCAATATGTTAGCCTTCCTAAGCCAAGTGGCCAAAAATAAGAAGGATCATGAATCCTTGATCCACTGTCAGATTCACTGAAAGTTAGTAATCTATTGAAGGTGCACCTGCCTGGGTTTGTGGAGCCCAAAGTGAAGAAGGAATATTTTCCTTGTTAATTAGCCTTTTCCCTATATGAGTCTAAATTAGGAAACAAAGAGTCAATGATGGGGAGGTCACCTCTCTCTCAGAAATTCCTACTCTCTTCTAGGAATCTCACCTGGAATCCTATGCAATTCAGGACTCTCTAGACTCACCTTTGAGTCTCTTAGGGCTACTCTCAGACCCTAACCAGAAGGACTTTTCTATTCCCTCTCTCCTAGGTTCCCTACCCACCGAAATGTATTACTCCTCACTGTCTCTCACTCTTCATGACTGAATTACTACAGTCATGCACCTTCTTACTTATCTATCTTTCCTACAAGTCTCTAACCGGACCATAGGCTCGCCTAGGACTTGTCTGCAAACTCGATTAGCTTCTCAACTAACAGAAATACAAAAACAATCATAATATACACAGTGGATTCTTCTTGACTGTCACAATCCATTGAATAGATTATCAGAGTCAAGAAGCACCCATATTATCTAACAGAAACAAAATAGCACTTTACAGAAGTCTGATCAGAATAACAGAACACGTAAAGTATAGACAAACTTCTCTTTATTGATTATACAGAAGATTACAACTCTCTGCTAGTCTTTTCTCTGCAACTAACTAACTCCAACTCTAAACTGTCTGAACTATCTAAACCCTTTCTCAGATCCTTCTTCTCTATTTTATCTCTTTCTTCTCCTTGATTTCGTAACCCTAGTGGTTACCTGTCGAGCTTGGCTTTCCAGCTATTCTCTGTTCTCCATTCTCGTCTGCAACCTGTCATCACCTTCTCTGCATGGTTGACACTCTGGTCACCTCTTTTCCTTCGTGTCATTCTCTTTTCTATTTGGCAGTTAAGACTTTTCAATGTCTTCTCCTTCTGACACGTCAACATATTTGAGCATTTGACTGTTCTGTTTTCCATCGCGTAGTCGCGAGCTGAAATGACCTTTTATATTTTTCTCTGCGACTGAGCGATGACCTGCTCATCGCGCTCTCGCAATGTCTTTTCCTGACTTGGATTTTACCTCGCGACTGAGCGACGAGCTCATGTCGCGCTCTCGCAATGCATTTACCTGTTCTGTCTTTTCCTTTGCGACTGAGCGATGAGCTCATGTCGCGCACCCGCATTGCCTTTTCCCGAGCTACGTTTTAGGCTGCGACTGAGCGATGAGCTCAAGTCGCATACTCGCACTGCATCTTCATTGACTACTCCTTACTCTGCGAGTCGGCGATACACATTGGTCGCGCACTCGCTGCACGTTCATCCGAGCTGCTAATTCCTTCACGAGTCTGCGATGCACGTCAGTCGCGCACTCGCAACTCCTTCTGACGAGCTGGCCATATCTCGGCAACTGAGCGATGCGCTCAAGTCGTGCACTCACTATGTTTCTACTCAAGCTATTATCTACTCTGCGACTGAGCGATGGGCTCAGGGTCGCGCTATCGCACTGTCTGGAGACGAGCTGCCTTTTCTTCTGCGACCGAGTGATGATCACCCGTTGCGCACTCGCTACGCGCTTCCCTGAGCTGACCTTTGCCTGGCGATTGAGCGATCCAATGCTCGTCGCGTTGTCGCACACCATTTTTCCTGCTAGCCGTCTGTGACTGAGTGACTAGTTCCTCGTCGCGCACTTGCTCACTAACAGACTTAACACATAACTAGCTCGCGAGTGTGCGATGCATTCCTTTTTCTGCTCTCTGCTGCTCCGCGACTGAGCGACTATGCAAAACATGACTTGCTCATTATGTGACCTTGATCAAAACTTGTTCAAAATTGCTGGGGCTAGGGTTTTGAGCTAAACCCTAGGGTGCTCTGCACCAGTCAAGCATTTACTATTATATATTGATTCTATAAGAAAAAGTGATAAAAAATTGGTGACTCCGCTGGTGATGCTTAATGTTCTATAGTCATGTTCATCAAAGAGTTAGTCCTTGCAATACTAAGAATAAGTTTGATTTTCCTCATAATCATAAAAGAAAGTTTATTCTTATTCTCTATTATTGCACATTGTTTGAAGGTTTTGGTCTTGGAGATGATACAGATCTTGTCTCAAATAGAGTAGCTGGTGACTATAAAGACTCTGATCTAGTTATGTGCTTGTTTCCCAGAGAAAATTTACTAAGTGGAGAAGATTTGCAGTGACACAGACAGTGAAAGATAATTTTTCAGAGATTATCTATCAATCAAGGTGAGGAACTATCAAGAATCTCTACATTTAAGTTTCATTCAGACTTAATGTTGTAAAAGAAAATCTAATCCAAGAAAAGATACTCAATATTTTATATGCATTTGTTCTCTAAAAAGAGGTGGTGACTCTAACCTATGTGTACTCCAGTGTTGCACATTAAACATATTTAATATATTTGTCTATTCTGAAAGATGAGTCGACAAAGGAATACTAGATCTTATTTTAGAGAAAATCTTGAAAAGGATGTTGGAGAAGAGCTCCATACACCCCAAAGAAAACAATGGTCCAAGAGAGGTACATCCAAACATGATTCCCAACATACCTCTAAGGGGAGGATGGAGACCTCAACTCTAGAGAGAAAATCATCTTCCTCTGAAGATGCAGGACCTATGGGGCCAGTGGACACTTATAGAGTTAATGCCAACTTTGATGCCTTCAGGGATAAAGAAAATACTGATATAGGTTTCTTCCCTGCCAAGGAAAATCTTTCTCCACCAGAAGAAACCTCTGCTACTGAAACAACCTCCTATGATTATGATAAGTTGCAGGATGAGGTTATGGCTTTAAGAAAAAGAAAAAAGGAACAAGAAAAATAAATAGCAGAGGTAGAAAATAAATGTGGACAAAATCTATGTGACTTACTAGTGGAAAGAGAAGAACTATTGGCTGATACTAGAAGAAATGACCTCAAGGCTAAGAGCCTAAGTCAAGAAGTTAAAGGTTTGAACCCATAATTGTTCGGTGACCTTGATGATTTAAGGAACAAAGTCCCAAACAAAGTATCTAATCTTGGTAAGGATGAATTTGAGAAAGAAGGGCATGTCATCAGATAATTTTTCCCCTATGAGGTTGAATAGAATGCAAAACTTAAAACAACTACAAAGGAGGCCCCTAACAAAGGTAAGAAAAAAGTTGTTGGTGTGACTATAGAGGAACCTAAGAAAAACTTGACCATTCCTATAGGAATGTCTCAAGTTGATATTGAACTTGAACAAGCTAGGAAAGCTAAGGAGGATCTAGACAAACAACTGGAGAAATTATAATTAGAGGCTCCTACAGCTAACATGAGAATGAAGATAGCTTTTATACATTCTACTACTAACACTTCTACAAGTAGCTCTATGCTAGTTGATCATGGAATACAATAACAAAACAAATCTACTGGCCCAATCCCAAGTAATAAAGGAGCTGATCCTAAAGTGCAACCTTCTGGTTTGAATTCAAATGTTAAAAACTCTGTCTCAAATATAAATGCTCAGCATGTTGGTTCTGGCCCAAGTATTCAAGTTTCCAACCTCAAACAAAGTGTTCCCGTACCCGTTCAAAATCAAGGAGCTATTGGACCACGTGGTGACAATGTGCTTGGAAATTTCCAAAGGAGACCTATCCACATGAATAGATACAGAGCTCTCTTCTTTGAAGGCATTCCTGGTCACCCTAATGTGATCCCCAATGAGGTAAGAGATAAAATCCCCAAGTTCACAGGAAATAATGTTGTTACTTGTGAAGAGCATCTGCAAGCTTTTAGTGATAAGATAACTGACATTGAAATTGAAAATGAGGATGTCATTATGAATCTTTTTGTTCAATCATTAACAAAAGATGCTAGGGATTGGTTCAGAAATTTGCCTAATGATAGCATTGCATCTTGGGATGAATTTGTGAAATCCTTTAGAGAACAATATAGAGAGCATGTTAATTTTGGATACATGTTAAATGAGTTTAATAACATTAAAAAGTTCCCTAATGAGACTATGGATTATTTTAACACTAGATTTCAATAGGCCATGAATAAAATTTTCCAAGTCTTTAGGTTAGATGAGGAAGCGTGTCCTACTACATATATCAATGTTGCTGATGGAAAAATGTCATATTTACTTAGAGATAAGAACCCCACTACTTTAAGGGATGCTTATAAGATAGATATTGACATTGAAAGTAATAGGAGAGCATCAAGAAAATTGGGGAAGAGGGAAGACAATAAACTTTGGAAGGAAAAGAGATCAGATAACAAAAATGTCAAAGAAGATGACACAATAGATAAACTAGTGAGTGCAGTGAAAGACCTTGCTGTGAAAATGGATAAAAATGATAGGGGAGGGTACCGTGATAATAATTACACTAACCAAAGGTTTGATAAATATCCCAACCTAAGAGACTACCCTTATAAAACAAAATAGAAAAATGGAAAACTAGTCCCTGATGGACAAGATAACCCAAAAGCCAAAGAAACCCTAGATCCCTTAAAAAGGAACCCTAGATCCTATTAGTGTGTAGTAGACCAAGCCTTTTTTGACCAAACAAAAGAAAGAGAACAAGAAGGCCCTGCCATAAATATGTTCACAGTAAAGAAACCATACCCATGGTTTTATGATATTGGATCATCTTCTGATAACTTGTGTATAGAAAATAATTCTTGTTTTGAATATCAATCATAGAATCCACCCTATCAAAGTGATTAGGTTAACAATGTCTCACAAGAAACTATAAATACAGTGGGAAGTGACAACTCACATTCTCAGTTTAAGACTCCCACTGATGAGGAAAAGAGGTCTTTGACTGTTGCAGCAATTAATCAAGAAAGAAATGCATACAACCTGAGAAATAGAATAGTGCAACCAGCTCAAGGTAAGTCTTCCCCTGTCTATGTCAGAAAAGATTCACCCCTAGTTACTGAGGGTTCCCATGTCAAGGAAAATAAAGGTGATAAGCATGAAAGACAAGCAGGACCTTCTTCTAATCATGCTGAAAGGGTAGAAGCAAAAGAGGAACTAATACCCAATGAGAAATCCAAGAAAGTGAGAAAGATGAGTGATATATCCTCTGAATTGCCCCTTTTTGACATGAAACATGCTTTGACCCAAATGAAAGTTTCAGTCCCGCTCATGGAGATGTTGAAAATAAAGGAGCACAAAGAAGTTGATCTGGCCCTTTTAAGAGGGATAGATGATGTATATGTGCCAAACCAAGAGAAGATACCCTTGACATCAAATGATGCTACAATGGAAAATCCACAATTGAAAGGAAAAGAAAAGAGAAAAGAACTTTCCAACATTTGTATTGGCAACATAATTACCCAAGAACCATTATCTATTGACCCATTCTATGTTACCTTAATGGTCAATAATTTCTTGGTAAAAAATTGCATGATTGATTCTGGAGCTGCAACAAATGTAATGTCTTATCATGTCATGAAGGAATTAACACTTCAAGTTACCACATCTACTGGAAGTTGTTATGCTATGGACAACAGGGAAGTTCCTGTAATAGGAACACTGAAAGACAAAGAAGTGAAAATTGCCGCTTTCCCTGAAGCAACTTACAAAATGGATATAGTGGTTGTTGACACTAAACCATATTATGGTATGCTTCTATCAAGACAGTAGGCAGCAGTAGTAGGTTAAAAAATGCAACTAGATTTATCCTATGCAGCTATCCCTGTGAATGGAAATGAGGTCAAGTTGTACAGAGAATCTCAATCACCTATCATGGTGGAGGTGGTTCTACTTGACCAGCTAAATTGTTGTATAGATGTTGATATGGAGAAATTTATTGTGGAAGAGATTAATCCCCAATTAAAAAACACTGACCCAACTGTGGATGAATTGCTACTGCAACAAGAGGGACTATGGAAAATTTACTTTGATGGTGGATTCTCTAAAGAAGGGTCAGGAGCTAGAGTTTTGTTTATTTCCCCATCAGGTATCACCTTCAAGTATTCTTTGCTGCTAACTTTTCATTGTACAAATAATACTGCTGAGTATGAAGCCTTAATCTTAGGAATGGATATTTCTATCAAGCATGGCATTAAATTTTTGAAATTTCATGGGGATTCTCAGTTAATTATATCTTAGATAAGGGGACATTATGCTGCTAAAGATGATAGATTGAAATTGTACAAGTATGATGTCTGGGATATGACAAAATTCTTTGATGCCTTCAATATCATATGGATAGAGAGATCCAATAACATAAAGGCAGATTTCCTAGAAAATGTTGCCCTAAAAAATAATGATATTACCCTCACTAGCATGTCTATAGTTGAAATAAAAAGTAGACCTGCAGTCCCTGACAATATTCATAATTGGAAAGTATTTGAGGATGATGATGATATCCTTAGGTTCATTCAATGTGTAGATCAATATGATGGTCAGAAGATTGATTGTGAGTCTTTGATAACAGATGTGGATGATAAGGAATATATATTTGACCAAGAATTGATCCAGTTGGCTACTAATCACATTCCCAAAGGGTTGGTTGAGTTGGAAGGCATGTTCAACATAAATGAAAATTATATGACTCAAAAATCCAATGCAAAGGGATAAGTTTTAGAAGAAGTTAACCTGGGATCTGAAACATCTTCCCAACTAGTTTATATTGGTAAAAAATTGGACAGTAATGTGAGACTGAATTTGATAAGATTGCTGAAAAGGTACAAGCATGTATTTGCCAGGTCTTATGAGGATTTGAAAGCTTATAGAATATACCTATTCCAGCATAACACCCCTCTGAAAGAGGGTATAAAACCATTCAGGAAAAAACAAAGGCCCATCAATCCACTGCTGGCTACCAAAATGGAGGCAAAATTGATGAAACTAAGAGATGCAGGTATAATTCAACCAATAAGACATTGATAATGGGTTTCTAACTTAGTCCCTGTAAGAAAGAAGAATGGGGACATAAGATTGTGTGTTGATTTTAGAAACCTGAATGTGGCCTCATTGAAGGATAACTATGGACAACGTAACATGGAGGATATGTTGCATAAAGTCACTGGGTGTGACTTTTTGTCTATTATGGATGGGTTCTTGGGGCACAATCAGGTGCTAGTCAAAGAATCTGAGCAATTCAAAATAATATTTACTACTCCTTGGGGCACTTATGTGTATGCCCGCATGCTATTTGGTTTGAAAAATGCTATTGAAAACTTTCAAAGGGCCATGGATGTGGCTTTCAAAGACCTTATAGATGTTCTAATGGTAGTATACCAAGATGATTTAACAACTTTCTCAAAAAGGGCAGAGGATCATTGCAACCACTTGGAGTAAGTGATGATAAAAGCATTAGAATATGGGGTGTCTTTGAACCCAAAAAAGTGTCACTTTGCTATTACTGAGGGGAAACTTCTGGGCCATATAGTATCAAAAGAAGGAGTAAGGATAGACCCTGAAAGAGTTGCAACCATTCAAAAGGTACTTGCTCCTAGAAACTTAAAGGGCGTACAATCATTCCTAGTTCAAATTAATTTTGTCAGGAGATTTATTGCCAACATTAAAGACTAGTGAAACCCATTGTCAAGTTGCTAAAGAAAAATGTTAAGTTTGAATGGGATCAAGAGGCACAGTCAGCCTTTAAAAAACTAAAACAAGCTATTCAAGAAGCACCAGTTCTAGTGTCCCCTGATTATAAAAAGCACTTTTCTTTGTTCACTTTTGCTTCCTTCCATACTATTGCAGCAGTCCTATAGCAAAAAGATGGTGAGGGATTTGAACATCCCATTGCATTTTTCAGCAAGTCCTTGCAATCAACTAAATTGAACTATCAGTTGATGGAGAAACAGGCTTATGCTTTGGTGAAAGCAGTCAAGGCTTTCAGGCCATATCTGGTATGTGCAAAGGTAAATGTTTATGTTCCTCATGCTGCGGTTAATGACATATTTGTTCAGAATGAGGTAACAGGGAAAAGATGCAAATGGATAAATAAATTTCAAGAGTTTGATTTGGACATCCATATCACTAAGTTGGTGAGAGGACTAGGATTGGCAAAGTTGATGACATAAGAGAATTTGGACCTGGTCTAGGTCAGCAATGTTTATACAATTGAGAATTGCTTGACAAGTATTGAAATGCAACCCTGGTATGCCAATATTGTATATTTTCTAAAAAATGCTAAGTGTCTAGATAACCTAAGTGATAACCAAAGGAGGAGTTTAAGATTAGAAGCTCAAAAATATGTTTTGTTGCACGGTGATTTGTTTTGAAAAAATAGAGATGGGATCCTATTGTTATGTCTTGACAAAGGAAAATCAAAGAAAATGTTGAAGGAAATGCATACTGGAACATGTGGAGGGCACTATTATACCAGATCAATAGCTCATAAAATTCTGAGAGCTAGATACTATTGGCCATTTTTGTTCCAAGATGCTTACACTTTTGTCAGAAAATGTGAGCCATGTCAGAGATTCTCAAGCAAAATGAAAATTTTAGGATCTTTACTATTGAATCTTGTAGTGACAGAAGCCCCCTTTTCTATGTGGGGAATGGAATTCATAGGAGAATTTGCTGAAAAATCAAGTGGAGGCCATAACTAGATTCTATTGGTAACTGATTATTTTACAAAATGGGTAGAGGCAATTCCAACCGAAAGAGCAACAAGCACTGTGGTCATTGATTTTATGATGGATAATGTGATTACAAGATTTGGTTTTCCCCTCAAATTGGTGATGGATAATGCCATGTGTTTCAGGTCTGAATAATTTACTGATTTTTGCACCAATATGGGAATTGTTATGTCTTATTCATCCCCATACCATCCTCAAGCCAATGGTTAAGAAGAATCCAGAAACAAAAGTATTCTAAAATTTTTGAAAAAAACTTTGGATGGAAATAAGAGAGCTTGGCATATGAAGCTAAAACTTGCCCTTTGGGTAGACAGGATCACTGTCAAGAAATCCACTGGAAAACCTCCCTTTGAGTTGGTCTATGGTGTTCAATCAAGAATGCCTATCAATAATTTACTACCAATTTATAAGTTTATTCAAGATGAGTGAACTAAGGTCTCAGAACCTATGGAGGAAAGAATGATTCAGTTGGTAGAATTAGATGAAATAAGGAGAGAAAGCTAGAGAGAAAATGTCAAATTGCAAAAAAAAATGAAATATCTTTTTGACAGAAGGGCACATGAAAGAAAGTTTCAGCCTGGTGATTTTGTATTGTAATGGAATACCAGGGCTGAAGACAAAGGTAAGCATAAAAAATTTGAGTCACTATGGATAGGGCCTTTTTTCATATCTCATATTTTCAGAAAGGATTTATATTTCCTCAGAAATATGGATGATGAAGAATAGGAATTGCTAGTGCATGGACAATTTCTAAAAAATTTATTCAATTAGCTCTTCTGTTCCATGCACAGTAATATGTATCATATGTATAGGTGTGTTTTCTTTCTATTGTGTGTTTGTTTCCTGTAATAGGTTAGTACAGTTTGGTCTTCTTTTCCAGAGATCTATGTTTCTTTCTATAATCTAGCGTTTAAGCATCCTCAAAGAGAGCCACTATTGGTAATATTTCATGTTTTGAGTTAGCCTTGTAAATTTTTGAAGTTTCCTATCTTGCTGGTGCTCAAAGGGTTTAAAATCATGGTTCAAATTGTTCTTATGACTCTAAAAGTATTGTTTAAAACCTTAACTTAGCTGAAATGCCCAAAAATCCCTTTTCTCATCCTTCAAAGTACAAATTTTGGTCATAAAACCCTAAGCGTCAAATTGGTCCTAATTTCATGTTACTTTTTCCACTTAATTTTATGTCTCGAATGGGTTCACTTTAAAATATCCTTTTCATTAAGTTGTTGGTCCTAACACCATGGTCCTATATTATTTCCTAAGTTCAAAGTCTATGTATGTTTTAATTAAATCCGTTATCTGTCAAGCAAGTCTATTTTAATCTGACGGCCCACTTAATAGCTTAATCCCAAAGTAAACAAGATCTATCATATAAGCCATTAAGCCATGACTCCATGTGTCTTTGGTGGGTCTGATGGTCATAAAGGTTCTCAGTTAATCAGTGGCCAGATCCTGTTTCAACAAATGATAGACTTAATTGCTTGATCCCAAGATGCATGACATCTATCATGTAAGCGATTAAGCGGTGCCGATGCATGTCAAAGGGAAAGATGTGGGTCCTATCACAGGTAGTATAAAGGAGATTAAAGCTCAGATAGATCTAATGGTTGGCTTAATTTCTTAAAGGAAAGATGCATGACATCTATTAGTTAAGATATTAAGGAGTGTTGACATGTGGCAGTTGGTGGACCTGGGTATTCTGAGCTGGTGATGATTAAAGCACAAACAATTTGATTCTGATCCAACAGATGACTTAATGGCTTATCTCAAAGATGTGCAAGATTTAGCATCTAAGACATTAAGCGGTGTTGATGCATGTCCAGAGGATGATGTTTATTCCACTAAAGGTGAAGTTGATTGCAAGTTAAAGGATGGAGAATTTTCTAAAGATCTAACGGCTCACTTAATCGCTTAAAGAGAAACTGATAAGAATCTATCACTTAAGCGATTAAGCCATGATACCACATGTCCTAGCGGGTCTCACTGAGGTCGTAAAGGAAGGATTAAAGGAATATCATGTTCAGAAATAATCAACAACTAACTTAATCACTTAAAGGTAAAGTGATCGAGATCTAATGAATAAGGGATAAATTTGTGGTGATGCATGGCATAAAAGGTGGGTCCTGTACATTGCAAATATCATGTTAATAAAGTTGCAAGTTTGAAAACATTCGACAGTTTTCTTAATGGCTTAAAGGAAAAGTGATTGAGATCTAGCCATTAAGCCATTAAGCCATGTTGACGCATGTCCCTGTTGATGACAATGCAACCGTAGTCAGTAAACTCAAGGTGAGATAACCCACAGCCAGGTTAAGATGAATCTAACGATAGACTTAATTTCTTAAGGAAAAGATGCACAAGATCTAGTGTTTAAGTGATTAAGTCATGCTAACACATGTCCCAGATGAACAATTGTTTTTGGGAAAAGATGAGAACCATCCAATGAAATAAAACCTATAGAATATCTATAGTGTAGATTCAAAGTTCTTGAAATGAACATCAGTGAGCCATTAAGCCGCAAAGTTCTGAAGTTGGCAAATTGATTGCAGAACATGTGGCCACTTCGATTGAATTCAATGTGAAAGATTCATTTGATTGAGGCCATATAATTCATTACTTCAACTTGAAACCATCATAATTCATGAGAAACATTCAAGCAAAGAAAAGAATTGCAGTGATATTCAGTTCCTTGCGACAAAATTGCAGAATAGGTAAGTATTTTATGCTACAGTAGAAATTCATACTTCTAGTGAGATTCAAAATGTAAAAGGCTTTCATAATTCTTGTTTAAATCCAAATTAAATTTAAGTAAGAAGCCCTAGATTCACAAAATGGCCCCTAGGATTGAACTCTATGGAGAAGTAGACTATCAGAAAAGAAATGTGAGAGAAGGCCTTTTACAATAGTTGAAAGGGTCCATGAGTGATGCTACCCAAGTCAAGAAAATTGTTCCAACTCATCCCCATTTCAAAGTAGGAGAGGGTTTATATGACTTAGGTAGGTGGGCCAAGGATGTCAAAACCAGTATAAATGGTTTAAGTCTGTTTAAAATTGCTTATAGCCAGAGAAACGCTCCTTCCCCAGACTGTAACATATGGGATTTAGATGTTGGAAAATTGATAGTACCTGGGGTATTCATGGATAAAGATATGTTCACTTTGATAGCCAACACATATGACTAAGTATCTAGGGTTGTAAGGGATACAAAGGGAAACGTACTGTTGACTGTCACAGCTGAAGAAATTAAAATAATTTTCAAATTAAGTGACTCATCAATCCAAATAGATGATATTGATTTCAACTACATTAAGGAAGTATACAAAACTCAAAGGGAGTATTATAGGAATGAGGCCCTAAAAGTCTACTTCAATAAGATAAGGGATTTAATTGTTGTGTGCCCGAACACATTAGAGCCTTTAAAACTAGATTAATTCAATAGTAAGGCTAGAAAAATGTATAGTGCCTTGTGCCTGGTATTAGGGGAAGATAAAGAAGCAACAATTCTAGTTCACATCATACTCATGGTGGTTCAGATTTTACACCCCCACCTGTCAGTAGTTTTTCATTATGCTTCTTATATTGCTGAAAAAATGCATGAAGGTTTAACAGGTATCAAAGATAGTAATATACTCAAGCCAATGGGGTGGTATTCTCTTACGATGCACATGTTTCTGTTTAATAGTGTTTATATCTTTGAGGAAGAAATGGACCTCACTAAGTTCCAGGATAATGAGGATTTCCCTGTCCAATTGTAGAGTGTTGATATGTCCTGGGATAGAAAAGAAGCCAACTATGTGTATTTTGATAGATTCTTTGCTACTAGGCTTAAATATTTATTATGTAAACAATACCCTAGGATCCACATAGACATGATGAGATTATTAAGACCTTTGGAGTATGCCCCAAAACTAAAAATTGTCCAAAATTGGGGAGATCTCATTTTGCACCCTATCTCTACAGTATTAAGGGTTTATGGATTTAGGGGAACCCCCAATGTGCTTCCCTACAGAGTACCACTGAATATTGGAATTGCAGAAATCCTAAGATAATTGGGTGGATTACAAGAAGAAGCCCTAACAGGAAAAATGAAAGGTAGTATTTTCTCTACCCTTACAAGAGCCCACCATTTTATTGTTACAAAAGGTGGATGGAAATAGTTTGATAGGTATTTTGAACCATATCACCTAGCAACATCTGTGTCCAGGTGTGTAGACAATGAAGGCTTCATAATGGACATGTTCAGGAAAAGAACCAAGTGCCTAGAACTAGAACACCAATTCAATTTCCTAGAGGACATTGTAAGAAATGTTTTTGATCTAAATGATAAAGAGGTTAGGAAAGAAAAATGGCTGGTGTATAAGAAGTCTTTAGATTTTGTCCACAATTTTGATAGGTCGTATGATCCTTTGAAGGAATTTTCACCTTGGGAAAAAAAGATTGAGTCCCTTATGATATTGTTTAAAGGTATCATGCAAAATCTCAGTGAGAAGAAAGAAAAAGTAATGGAAGTTGAGCTCGAAAAAGCTAAGGCTATTTTGAGCAAACTCACACAGGGAAGGGTAGTCCCACCTAGAAATTATGTAGTTTATAAGAGAAGAGGGTATAGTACAATTATGCCCAAGATTGACAGATATTCTGATCAGAAAGGCAAGAGGCCAAAAAATACCAGTGAACAAAGGATGCCCTCTCCCAAGAGATAGAAAATGGAGGAAAAGGAGCAAGTGAGTGAGTTAGACTCTCCTTCCCAGTCCCCTCTACATATGGACGACCAAGCTATTGCTGAGGAATTGGTCCAAATGGGAAACACATGCCAAGTTTTTGTTACTGCACAATAGTTACAAGAAAGAGTGCTAGAGGCACCCATACATATAACTCTAGATCTCACAATGGCAGAGTTTGTAGGGAAGGAGCTGGACACTGTAACCAAACAGGCCAGTGAAGAGTTTCTATCATATGAAAATTTTGTTAAGGCTAGGGCCTTTGTTCAATTCCTATGGAGAACTCATATTGATGAGTTCAAGGATAGATGCCACATATTTCAAGAATTTCATCCAGATCATAGCACGAAGAGCATTGAAAATGAAGTCAAAAAGGAAATGATTATCAAGTTTGACAAAATCACCCCAGAACAGGGTAGGGAATTGGTAAAGAAAAATGGGATCCTTATCTTATCCCAATGGGATTTGGCTAATGCCATTATTTTTTATGCAGTCAGAAAGGAAGCTAGGCCATTGCACACTAGTGGGACACAAATTGGTGCCCATTTTAGTGAGGATCACACGACATTAGCAATTTGGTCTTTGAAGAAGAAAGAGAAAGAGAACAAAAGAAGATGATCAAACTAAGGATACAGGTAGCCTCATCATAAAATATTTTCTGATACCTCTGGTGTGGAGGCAACTAACCTTACTTTCCAGACTACTAATTTGAGCTTGAAGGTAGGTGAAAAGGAAAAAGATGCTTTTGATAACTTAAACCAAAAATATGAATTTGTTCTAAAATCATATAATGATGAAAGGGTTAAGTCTCTCCAAAAGGATGATAGAATTGTATTCCTGGAAGGAAGGAAAACAATACAATTGGTTCCTTAAAGGATAATTGCATAGGACCCCCAACAACCATCTTCATCCAGTCCAATCATCACCTATCCTCCTTCCCTTGCACCATCTACTTCTGCTACAATAGAAGAGCTTGAACAAGAAAAGGCCATGCTAAAAGATACAAGAGAAGAATTAGAAAGGCAAAAGAAAGAGTGGGTGGAGCAGTCTATAGCCTTGAGAGAAGTAGAGGCATGGGTGAAGAAAAAATATGCATATAAGATACATAGTGCTCTTATGCATTATACACATGAAGTAGTACCTACTGCCATATATGCTCAAGGTAAGAAAATTGTCAGCATTATAAATGAATATATTGAAAATAAAGACAAGTTGGATCAGTTGGTGAGTAAGTAGAAAGGGAAGGCAGGGGTGTTAAAATTCTTCCACACCACTTGCAAGAAGAATAATGATGTCAACATAGTCCTAACTTGCACCCACAAATGTGTCAAACTACTCTTAGACATGGATATAAGGAGAGACATTATTGTTAGAAAAGTGATGGTCTTGAAGAAGGAATATTCACAGGATAGATATGAGATGTTCCCAAATCTCTTCAGAAAGAATGGAAATATCAAAGATGAGATGTTGTGGTATCAACAAATGAATGAAGCAATGGCAGTTAGAACTAACAACATACTAACTTTGGAGAGTACACTACTTTCTGCTCAGACAATTGAGGTAGTGGGAAAAGCTAGATCATTTTTTGCATTTTGGACAAATGAGATTGAGAAGGCACATGCCACTTGGAAGGAGATCAACAATAGAAAAGATGAAATCCTTGCCTTCATTTGGCCAAGTGATGAGGTGTACACTTCCTGGAAGGACAAATACACAATAGTTGATCCGGGTGAAGGTGAGGATATGCAAGTGAATGATGAAGCCTAATAGGGAAATTGAGAGTGGAGATTCTACATCACTAGCCTCTAAGACAATGGATTCTAGATGGCTATCCCCTAGCAAGTGCAAGGAAAATTGAAACCACCATGTGGCTATAGGACAAAGGATTAGTTAGAATATCTTGTAACAAAAGTGGTTCTTATGTCCACTTGTTATTTTGTCCTATTATATTCTTTATTTTGTCTTTTAGCCTAGTCATCCGAATCTTGTTGCATCCTTGATCTTTAAGGATTCCAAGATGACTATTGTTGTGGATAAATAGTAAGTTGTAACATATTGTAAGGGAAGGTAAAAAAATAAAGGCTGCAAGGTAGATTTCTGAATTGGTCTTAGCTCAAGTCTGGAGTAAATTTGGAATGTACTAAAACCAAGATATCTTTAATAAAATACAATGGAATATCCATTTTGAAACCACTAATGTCTTTTTGCATTTACATTTAGTTGTTGTACGTTTAATCTGTAAGGCATTTTAAATGTACTATTTATAAGGTAGCTATGTCATTATTTGTGAGTTACTTTCAAGGAGGGTTTAAATCTTGCAAATAGTTACAAAGCGTTAGGGTTTATGCAAAAATTTGATATAGGGGTGTGAGAATGAAAGGATAATATGTAAGGTAGTTTATCTAAAGTTTTACTTGTGTTTCAATTAAATTTTCTATGGTGAATGTATGTTTTATTGTGACTCTATGGCCCAAGATTAGGCATTGGTCAGGTTCTGATAAGTAGTCATTATCATCAATTCAATCAAATATAAATCAATCTTTAATTTTTTTTATCTGATGTATACATGTTTAGATAATTGTGTTGAATACAATTCATTATAGTGATTCCTTGAAGAGAGAATCAATAGGTTAGCCTTCCTAAGACAAGTGGCCAAAAAGAAGAAGGATCATGAATCCATGATCCACTATCAGATTTGCTAAAAGTCAGTAATTTGTTGAAGGTGCACCTGCCTGGGTTTGTGGAGCCCAAAGTGAAGAAGGAATCTTTTCCTTATTAGTTAGCCTTTTCCCTATACGAGTCTGAATTGGGAAACAAAGAGTCAAGTATTTACTGTAATATATTAATTCTACAAGAAAAGGAGATAACAAGTGGGGGGACAAAGGTAGTGGCCTTTTTGTGCTGGGCAAATGGCCTAGTTCGAGGAGCTCCTCCGCCTACGCTCATCTTGGGCCTCATTCTCTAATAATTTACATTGTGACCAAGCACAAACTCGACATACAAATTTTTTATAAAATATAAAGGCATCTCCAAATTTCTATGGGGTGGTTTATCAAAAACCATCTACCAGCGATCCCAAAATTGTGTACGCATTGCTTCATTTGTGCACCATTTAATTGATAATTTAGGATTTTTGGGGTCAACTTTTAATCTGGTTTTAGGATTCACAAAAAGGGAGGATATATCTTATTTAGTTATATTAAGGGCCACAAACCCATCATGGTCAAGCCCGTCATCAAATTGGGCATGCATATCATCACACCAATGAAGAGCAGCATGTTATGTTGCTGCATAAGTGTGTCAATGTTTTCAACAATAGTATTTAGGGTGGCAAGCATGGAACCTAATGTAGGTATATTTTGATATGTGTTTTGGAACTTTTGTATAGTGTTCAAATTATCTTGTATCAAATCCTCTAAAGATCGAGGGTTTTGAAGCGGTTCATGATTGTTTTGGGGATTGTTATTTGGTGCGGGAGGGTTATTTTCTTCATTGTTGTCAACCATGCCTGATTAAATTAAAAAAATAAATTTCAATTTGATTTCATATATTATTAAAAAAATAAATACAAAACCCTATTTCAACCAAAAAAACTACATTTAACATCAAAATGAAATAAGTTAATCAAAATTTACAAAGAATTTACTTACCATATATACCGCAAAGTCAAATTTGTTGTTAGAGAAATCAGGTACCCAAAAAAATTGAGTGTAGGATATATAGAGTCATTTTCCAATTCTAAACAATGAGAGAAATGAGGAAAATAGCTTGCGGGTTTTAATTTATGCCACAGGTTTCAGGTACCCAATATTTTTGGGTACCTGATTAGGCTTGTGCATTAGTGTCAAGTTTGCCCAGGTGTACTGACACCCAGGCCTACTAAAAAATCAAAAAAAGTTTTCATGCACTTTTGGATGAGTGAAAAGTGAATTTTTTTCACTTCGCCACTTTTTGGCCCCTCATGATCTTTCACATACCCACCTGTCTAATGAGGTAGCTAGATATTTTTCTAATTAATCATCACCATAGATCTTAGGGTCTGGTCAGATCCAACAAATCCTTACAACAATTCATTTTCCATCTACCTTGTAGAATGCATCCTAAAACTCCTTGAATCCAGACATAAAAATGGTTAAACATATATTAAATGCTCATTTCATTCTCCACAATGATCATCCTTATCTTAAATATGCTTCACATATCCAAAGAAATTAACTATGTTGGCTGTGATCTCAAATCTCTCTTCAACTACTGACGCTTGGTAAATGTTGATGCTTGGCTGACACTAAATTTTCTCGGCATGTACTATCGCTCGGTCGACACTCACATCACTCAAAAAAAAACATAAGTTCCTTAATCTTTTTCTCTATTACTTGGTCAAGACTAAACTTGTAGTCATCCAAAATTCACTTGGTGTAAAAGATAAATAATATATTACCTTACCAACATGGAATCTCATCAAGTACCCATTGCAGTTTCACATAACTCAACCATTTCTCCAGGTCTTCTTGTTATCTCCTTTTTTCAAATCTTCTTCATCAATCAATTGATATGGCAATTTACAAGATAGAAACTAGCTTACCAGTTAAGGTCTAACATCGATGTCAATATAACAATTGTTTCAATTGTATCTTCCAACAAGTTGTTGAGAAACAATAAGCCTATGTTAATACATCTAACATGAAAGACACAATCTTATGTTAATACATGTAATATGAAGCACACAATCTTAATCAATTATTAATCAACAATGTGAAATGTTTGATCTTATTAAATTATGATTAGATTTATTTGTTTGATATGAATAACAAATAACTTTCAAAATATTAAAAATAAATCCAAAAGCATATATCATTTTATTAAGAAGGTTGAGAAAAATAATATTCTATAAAAAAACAATTTAAGATTTACAATATAATCATTGTATGGGTTATCAAAAGAATATGAATGGATATCCTTTTTTTCTATTAAAGATATATGATTATGATTCATAGAAAAAAGAGAATAATTAGGTGTCTAGCTCTAACTATATACCAAAAATAGAGCTAAACATATATGTTCGAAAGTACAAAACCATTCCCACATACATGCCTAGCTACACTTGACTGAAAATACTAACATAGTCCAAAGATGTAAAAGAAATTAACTAATTTGATTCATACATAAAGGACCATAAAAAGTCTATAATGTCTAAGAGTAATTCTAAAAAGTATCATCATATGAAGTCTTCATCACTGACGGGCACCCAAGTCACCCAACCTTGTGGACCTTCCATCCACCAGAGTACTTCATCTTTCCTAATATGCTATTCATATGAGTGGACTAGGGGTAGTGCAAATGGAGTTGTTGGGCCAGGAATGACAGTGAGTGGAATGACATTAATCACTGGTCTTTCTACATTGTTGAGGCCTCTAGCTTCTTCCATAAAGTCGTAGAGTGCAGCTCTAAAGGGGGCCAACTCCTGTGTCTCTTTAGTCCAAGTGTAGCCATGGGACACCTCCCAAGATCTCAATCTAACCATGCCATTTTTGAACAGGTCTTGCAAATTTTTTATTTTGATCTTTATCACCACTGTTACCTACACAACAATGTCATGAAATATGAGTCTCTTGAGAGACTCAACAAGGATTCTACAGTTACCACCAAAAATAATATCTTCCTCTTTTTTCATATGTTCCACATAATTAAAGGAGAAATTAGTGCAAAAAAACTATTAAAAGGTTTCTTTAAACCATTAATTTTACCAGAGATGATATCTAAAACTGAGATTGGGTAATTATGGGGGAACCAAAGAGCTTCCAGATCTGAATGGAAAAGGGACAGCTAAAGAAAACATGACACACTGACTCATGGAGGGGTCAGAAAGGACAGACAGTGGGGTCCCCATTAGGGAGTCTAAACGATAACCTGTGCAAGAGAAAAGGCCACAAAAAACATTTTATTTTAGGTTAACATAGGGAAGTCTAGAGATTGTAGAAGATCTTAGTCCACTTATCATGTTCAAGATGAAGGTTCCAATAGGAGTTAAGAGGGGGGAAGATGGAAGAGTCATGGGTGAGGAGATCATAGAGCTCCTTGGATCTTGTATTATTGATTAAGGTACCCTTTGTCCATTTGTACTAAAGGTGGCAATCACTATCTATATACATCTATTTATGCAGGAATAGGTCAACACATGATGCCTTTAATACAGACTAGGTCCTAAACTATGAGTCTGGGAGATCAAATTTGTGCTTAATTACTGCCCAGTCAACGAGCTTGTCATCCTAAATTATGTTTGCAATGTATGATATAACTTTACCATTCCATTTTCTAGTAGAACAACCCTGTAGTAGTGTCAGGGGTTTTTCTTTGATCTTAAGTTCCACCAGATGGATGTGTTACCACAGATTATTCTTTGACTTGGAACAAGCTATTATCTTTAACAAGGTGTCTGATAGAGTTCCAGGATTTCCATAATGATTTAAAAATAACCAAGCCATGGACATTGTATTCTAAATCCCTTGTTAAGATGTCATTCATTGTGAGATTCTCCAAAGTTTTCATTTCTTGGGGTGACCCCTACCTATATTGTTTCTAATAAGGGCTTTCTAGGGCTCTTCGCCCTGTAGTGCTTTAGTGATCCATTTGATTTCCAAGGCTATGCCTTGATTTATGAGGTCTTTGAGCCCCAAAACTCCTTTTTAACCTTTGGTACACCACTCCCACTTAACTGCATGTCCAACTCTATTACCTCTGCCATACGACCATAGGTAGTCTCTAATAATCTTCTGAATAACGTTGAATTGATACTGACAAAATAGCCATGTTGATGAGAATTATATAGTGTAAGAATACATCACCTTCTGACATAATTGAATTCTTCTTGCCATAGAAAGGTATTGGTTGTCCCACTTAGTAAGCTTCTTTTCTACTTTACTCTTAACCCATTCCCACATGGTCTTAAGGTTGGATTTAATGGAGAAGGGGATTCCAAGGTACTTTACCTGTTAGTCAGGACCTTCCCATTTGAGGCTCCATCTAAAAAGCCAGTTAGGGGGTTCCTCTGACTAGCCCAGAAATAAGAAATTATCCATTGAAATTTACTACCTAAAGCTGAGAAAAATAGGTTAATTTTACTAATGAAAAAGGAGAAGTTGTCTTCCTCTAGTGTAAGCAGTAGGGTTGTGTCATCTACAAACTATAAATTAGAGATCTCTTTACCTTTTGGAAGTTGTATTCCCCTGACTCTAGGAGTAATAGAGTTATCTACAGTAAGGTGGCCTACTAGTTTAGCAACTAAAACAAATAGTGTAGGGACCAGTGGGTGTATGCACGCTAAAATGGTCACCTAGACTTTGGGCCCCATCCAAGTGGTGAAAACATGAAAACCAGAGCTACTTGAGGCCTTTGCACCCATGTTTCTTAGCGCATGTCCTCAACACTTAGCCTTTCTCCATCATGCCTTATCCTTGTTGCCTTGGTTTGGAATTGGTCTTTGTCTTTGTCTAGGGGGCATAACTATGTTATCTTTGGTCTCTTGGACGCGTTAGTCTTAAGGACATCTCACAAATGGTGTTTTTCAATACCATCCCAACTATATTTTTCAATACAACCACTGACATCTGTAACACCCCAAAATTGGCATTGTGCAACTCTAACCAATTTTGTTGCATTTGTCATTCTTCTGAATCATCAAAGTCCTATTGTACTAGGCAATTCTGAGTTTTCACTGACTCTACTCGACCTGAGTGTCAAATGCAGAAAATCCTAAATC
>MU227083.1:1965421-1981330 GCA_018584345.1 Thuja plicata
CTTCTAATTTATTTAATTATAAAGAAAACCCCTCTTTTAATTAAATAAATAAAAATCCCCACTTAAAGCACTTTATTTGTTGAAAAAGGAAATAAATTAAATAAAAATCCCTTTTTCATCACATCTTTCTGAGTGGTGGGTTTTTGCCTCTTAATCTCAACCATTGATTATTTCTTTTTGCCTTTTAATCTCAATCGCTAACTTTTCTTTATAAGAAAATCTCTCCTTCTCATTTTCATATTAGATTTTCATAGTATTGTTATGCTGCATGTTTGGAGAGCAATTTTGGAGGAGAATTTGAGCACTCAAGCTTGGATATTGCAACTTCTCTCTTCTTGTCTTCTTCTTGCATTCATGGCTATCCATGTAGATTAGATTCATGTTTATTTTCATAGATTAAACTTGCATTTGTATTTCTTTTCATAGATTAATCATGCATTGTTATCATTTAGATTAATTTTCTTTCAAGCATCGCAATCATATAGAGTAGATCTCATTTTTCATGCATTGAATCTCTCGTTTCATGGTGTACTTGCATGGACAGTAACTAGGGCAATCTAAGGGCCTCCATTTCAAACCTTTGCACTCCATGACTAAAGAGTTATGGATCGATATTTGAGGCCTCATTCTTGAGCAACCTTGGATGGAATGATTCATAGAAGTGTGACACATTTTCATCACACATTTTTGGCGCCCACTGTGGGGCATCACACTCCTGATTTTCCTTCATTTTATCAGATTTTTAGATTTTTTAATCTTTACATGGTTATTTTATTGAAGTTTTTCAAGCCTAATCCTTGTGTAGATTTGCTTGGAGATGAAAACCCTAGATTTTCAAATATTTGATCATATCTCCCAAATGGCTTGGAGTTTCATTCTATAATTTGTTTTTCAGGTTGGTGACATATTAGAGAAGCTCTAGTAAAAAATTTAGAATTTTCTGAGTTATTTTGAATTTTTTATAATTTTTTCCTTATTTTTTATAAAACTTTAATTTTTGGTGCAAATCAGCAAATTTTTTAGAAATTTTTACATTTTTAGAAAGGCCTTTAAATTCTATAGGGGGTATATTTTTTGAGTTTTAAATTTAAATGCAATATCATAGCTCATTTAGTTGATTTATGAAAACTGGTCTATTTTAGGAAAATGGCTCCCCAAGACACAAATGAAAAGATCTTTTTAAAATTCTAAATTTTTTGGAAAGCTCTCTATTTTTTAATAGGGGTCTCTTTTCTATATTTAGGGTTTAGGATCTAAATTCATGGCATATAAGTCCAATCTTGTTGACTAGGTCAAAAATCAAAATTAAAAAAAGGGCATTTAATGATTAGCTTGCACTTATTTTTCACATGGTTCAATGCATGATTTGAGTTGTCATTTAGATTATTTTCTGGTTATTATTGCTCCTAACAATTGATTTTCAGATCTAACCCTAGAGTTTGCATAAGTTGAATATATATTACATATCTTGTTTTCTTGTCTTGCTTGTTGGAGAGTTCGTGGGGATTTCTTGGACTTGCGTGGATAAATAAAAAAATGCTTGCGTTGCTTTAGATCTAAGGTATTTTGTTGCATCTCTATAACATTTGGATTTTGGAAATAAAATTAACATCTCATGTGTCTAGATTGAGTGTTTCTTGCTTTCATAGATCACATTTCCAATTGGTGCTCTAAAAATGGACCTAGATTTGCTTTCTTGCATAAATGTTTCACATAGTAATTAGGCTCTATGAACACTATTTGTGGAAATCTTGAGAGAGTGGGCTTCATTCGCTTGTCTTACATGTGAATCTCTTCTTGATGATAGATCCCCTTATAGGTAGGTAATGATTTGTTATTATCTTACTTGGTTGTATCTTCAACTTTGATTAGTACTTTCTTTTTTTGAGATTGGTGCTCATTGTTGTTGATGAACCTTGGGTGAGGTGATTTCAAAATTAGTGTGTCAATTAATCATGTTTTCTATGTTTGGGTGAGGTGAAGAGGCTAGAGGATTATGCTCTTTTCCTTTTTGGGAGAATCATAAACTTGGAACCCTTGAATCCAAACCAAGTCCCCATGTGGCTCATATTGTGAGTCTTCCTTGTTAGAGAGGGTTAACTGTAGTGGACACTCCCTTTATTGGGTAAACCATGTGGATGGAACCTCAAGCGGTAATAGCCATTTTCACCATGATCTAAAAAACCACTATATAAATGTCCTTATGGAAGAAATTTCCAAGGGTGTAGTTTCTTGTGGGTTGTCAGATCTCCTCAGCAGCTCCTGATTGATTAAATTCTCAGACTGTGTCAAAACCTTGGTGCGCCGGGATTGGATTTCACCCACTTGAGATTGCAAAAGTTGCAGATTCAAGCCATTACTAAGAACCATAGTGCAACCAAATTTTTATTTTCTAGGACTATGTGCGTGATTGGAAAACATTTGAGAACATACAGAAGTAGCATTCTTATGGAGTAGAATTACTATGACACTATCTATGTTCATGTGCAAGGTTGCTTTGTCCCTTGCTCATTGTTTGAAGATATTGATTGCTTGAATTCCTTGATTGCTGTCTTATGAGCTTGATTCATGATAAAATCTATTAATGTACCTAGTTGGTTATTTAAAACAATCAAAATCTAAGTTCTGTGTCCTTTCCTCATGCAAAACTGTCTTCTAGTGAATTATTTGCTTTCATTTTTGAGCCCGTTAGCTTGCTGTCCTATCATTTTTCAGTTTTTTGGGTTGATCCAGATCTGATTGGATTACTTACCCCACTGTTAAAAGCTTTTTTTGCTTAGGATTCTTGCGTTTGACCTCTTGGATTAGTGATCTTTGATTTCACAAGTGACCTTACTTGGTGCTCGGTGAGCTAGAAACCATCCTTGTTGAAAAGATAAACCTTTAGATTCTTTGATAACACATCTTGAGAGTTTTGGTAGTCTCTTGTCCATCCACTTTCATACAATTTCAATCTCAATTTATATAATTTGGGTAAGACCATCCTCCTGATCCATATGTGCTAGGGTATTCACCCAAAGTTATTGGGCACCTCTGTGGCAGTATTGGCTTATTCCTATTTGCAAATTTCTATCTTATCACCTCTTTTTGGACAAGTTAATGCCTTTTCTATCCTATTTTGGTACCAACATCTCTTAGGGTAATCCTATCAGCTAGTACTTTTTCTTTCATGCCAGTTACAACAAGATATCAAGTAAATCAAGGAAAATGACCTCAAGTGGGTTTTAACCAACTACCCTTAGTACAAACTTGCCAAAGACATAAGGAAAAAGGACCCATATTTGATCAATCACCTAGGAATACATCAAAAATCTAGTTTGACTCCAAGAGTCACCTTAGTGAGTTGGGTATCCCCTTATCATCTTCTCCCTCTTCTATGGATATGAGTTACATAATGACTCAAAGAGAGAGGGAAGCCATGGATAAATGTTATGATGATTTGTTTGCAAGGAGTGGACATGCTATTTCATTCAGTGGTTCCTCTCATAATAGTAGACGAACCTCACCTCTTATTTCAACAAGATATTTGGATGTACATCAAAGGGTTGAGAGACAGAGGTAAGAGACATGTTTATGATGATGAGTTATCACAACATGAGAAACAAGGAGATGAACTTCATGATGCTCACATCAATGCAACTTATACGAACAACTTGTTTCAACATTCAAGACCAAGCTCACCTCTTAAAACATCTACCAATTACATGAGTGACAGACTCAAGAGGATTGAGCATGAAAAGAAGGTATTCCAAGATGAAAAATTTATAAGAAAGAACAAATTAAACATCTAGAGTTGGTGAAACAAGCTTTAATTGAAATGGAAAGGAAAGTCCTTTAAGAGGAAAGAGATAGACTCTTGGCTAGACAACTCAATGGTCCATTCAACAATATGCATGTTAGTGGTGGAAACAGTTCTCCTCCATCCACTCCTCCTAGGACTCCAAGAAGTAGGAGACATTCAAGGTCACCATCACGATCTCCTAGTCCTAGAGGAAGAAGGGTTTATAGACATGATCATCATAGGAGACAAACTCATCCTAGGAGCTCAAAGCCATCTTTACAATATGCTCATTATGGTTCAGAATATGGAGGTAGTAACATGATTTTTGATCACACCTCCCAAGATTTCATGCACATGCAACAAGAGCCATTATTTCAACAGTATGAGGAGAGGTATGTAGAGAAAAACTAGGATAAGTTCCTAGAGAATCTAATCAACAATGGTGCTAGAGTCCCTTACAATTTTTATGTGGATAGAAGGATCAAGACGAAAGGTCCATCCCAAGAAGAACAAATGGATGAATTGAAAAGAAAAGTAGCCCAAATGTCCGCACCTAAGAATTCTTTCTCATTGGAATCAATTTGTCCTAATCCTTTTGATAAGAGTGTTGACATGAAATAATTTCCTAGAAAGGTTGAAATTCCTCAATATGACAAATATGATGGAAGTCGAGATCCACATGATCATGTGTGACAGTTTTATACCACTAGTTTTGAGTTCCATCAAGATGATTCATACCTCATGAGGTTATTCCCACAAAGTCTTAGGGGACAAGCAATGAAATGGTTTACTAAGATAACTCCTCCTGTTAAGACTTTCAAAGAGCTTTTTCAAAGATTTGTTCAACAATTTGCATACAATGTTTCAAGATCTATCACTTTGTTGGACTTATGTAGCTTAAAGTAGAATCAAGGAGAATCCTTTGTTACTTTCTTGCAAAGGTGGAGACAAAAATGCTCTTGCTATTCTAAAACTATTCTTGACAATGAAAACATTTACATTCTTGTTAGTAATTTGGTCCCTGAAATGCGGTATGAAGTTAAGAAAATGGTTTTTGATTCATTTGACACCATGGTTGAGAATGCATGTAGAATCAAGGATGTTTTAAGAGAACAAGGTATTTTGACTAAACATGGAAATAACAACAACAATGATCAAAACAACAACTCTAACAAGGATAAAGGGAAGAACCAATATTGGAATAAGAAAAAACAAGTGGTTAATGATGGGGTTGTAGATTCCTCCCAACATAAAGATCAACTTGTGCTCCACTTATCTAGTACTATTCAAGCTCCCAAGCTCAATCCACCCACTCAACAAGAAAGTAAGCCAAGTTACCAAGGTAAGCCTACAAGCGAAAAATGTCAATTTGAAAAAATTGGTGAAACATATGGGGAGATTTTCAAAAAACTTGTTGATAGCAATCTGATACTTCCTCAGGATGCAGTGAATTTTCATATAACTATAGTTAAACCACCTTGGTGGAAGGAGAAAGCCTATTGCATATTTCATAATGGTATTGGACATGACATTGAACATTGCTACAAACTTAGGCACATCATTCAAAATCTCATTGAGTAACCAAATTACCATAGATGGATTAAACACCAATGATGATCATAAAGCATTCAAAGAGCCTTTGCCCAAATATGAAAAGGGGGAAACCTCAAAAGTTAAGAATAGCAAAGCTGAGATAAACTATACTTATACAAATGCAGAGAATACCATCAACATGCTTGAATTTGTGGAAGAAAATGTTAACATGATGAGTGGAAGAGATCCTTATGGTTATGATCTAGATGAAGACTCTCCTATTTTTGATCGAGAACCTGTTGTGGTGCTAAGGGGTCCCAACTCTAGAAGGTAATCTCAAGCCCTTAATGTTGTTACCAGAAGCCAAGGTCTCATTGTTATTAGAGGACCCAATTCAAGCCAATCTAGTAAATCTAAGCAAGTGGCATCCAATCATGTTACCTTGAAGCTAGCTATTAATCCTAAATTGAATTACAATCTTGTATATCAGTTACAGAGAACACCTGCTCAAATTTTGATCTTTGAGCTCTTAGAGTTGTCTCCAAGACATAAAAAAATCCTTGAGGATGCTTTGCGTATGATAAATGTCCCTAACAACTTAGATATTGATCAATTCCAGAATATGGTTAATCACATTGCTACTCCGCATTACCTTACATTTTCAAAAGATGATGATAAAGCTTTAAGCCATCCACACAATCTTTCCCTTCATATTGAGGTCATGATCCATAGAACCCATGATAGGCACGTGCTGATAGATGGGGGTGCTAGGCTTAATATTTGTTCTTTTAGTCTTTTGAAAGAATTGGCGTATTCTGAGAAAGTTATTGATACCAAAAAATGAATTACCATCAAAGCCTATATTGAGGTAGAAAGAAGTTCCAATGGGTTGGTCATCCTTCCTGTTAGGATTGGTCCTATTCAAAAGGATATTTTGTTTCAAATAGTTGATGCTAAACCCCTTGCGTATAATATCTTACTTGGTAGGCCATGGATTCATGATATGCAAGAAATGCCATCTACCTACCATCAATGTGTTAAGTTCCCCTACAATGGAATAGAGATCTGTATACCTGGGGATAACACTTTATCTATTAATTTAATTTTAGCAGGGGGTCATGTTCCCCTCAATAGAGAAGCAGAAGATTTTGATGCTACTTTGGCTGAATGTAAAGACAAGTTTAAACCGATAGACCTTGGTATGGGAGGGTATCAACTCAACTCCCTCACAAAATTGCCAATTTCACCTAGGTCTTATGGTAAACCTTTAAAAGAGATGAAGCCTTCCTCTTAAGCTATGAAATTATTTGGCAAATTTGTAGAATCATCAGTACCTATTCAAAATGAGAAAGAGGAAACATTTGTTAGAGACTGAATCTATAGAGAAGAAAAGTATAAGCACAATGAGAACTTCTCTCCCTCTCCAAAGACTTATGGAAGGGGATATAATTTTTTCAAGAACATGGGCTATCCTGGGTATGACCCTCTTAACCAAAATTTGGATGCTAGGTCTGAACCTCTTGATCATGCTAAATTTGGACACAAGTCTAAGAAACCAGTTGGCCTAGGATTTGGAAAATGCAAAAAGCATACCAATCCTCTCTTTGAGAAGTTGGATAGTGATGATGAATGAGAGTATGAACCTAATTTGACAAATCAACAAGATATGTGTGAATATTGGGTCCCTTCCACTACTCTCCTTTGGGGAGATGCAGATATTTCAGTCACCCATGCGTTAGTTGCAAATTTAGAACAAGAATAAGATATAGAGGATCCTTTGAGAGAGCGTCAAAGAAAGAATTGTGATCATTTAATATAAAGAGAAAATGTTACTAAAACTAGACCTTCAACATCATGATGTCCCAAGCCTTCATGGTGTAAGTATCCTAGTCATAGTTTAGATACCAGTTCTAATGAGTATGAATGGGACTCTTTTTCAGATCCCTCAACAGTTGATAGAGATATTGATGTTGTTCACACTTTTTGTTCTTCGCTTGAGGTATCCAACGAGTCATGTGTAGGATTAGAGGTTTTGAACCCACATGTTGCTTTAGTGAATGATTCTTCACTTGTTAGGATGAATCCTGATTTGGGTAGCTTTGAGGGATACTTGACAGACTCTGACACTTCGGTCACCAGTGATAACATCATTCATATTTATAACCTTGAACCAGCTGTTGCCTTATCTCTTATTCATCCCAACCTTATTGATTGGTCCAAAACTATCAAGAACCTGAGCTTCTAACATTCCAAAATGATTACAAGATAGCTTGTTATCTAAATGAAATTGAACCCATAGTCTCTTCCACTAGTGAATCAACTACTAGTATGATAGAGCCAGATATCAAGTACCTTAGTCACAAGATAAAGAGAAAAGAAAGTAAAAAGAATAGGTGTTCAAATGGCGAAAACCATTGTGTGGTGGTGTCAGAACCAAAAAAATTAAAAATAAATGACGTATCCAAGGGTGAAAACCTCTCTGAGGCACCTAAGGATGAGGTACTTGATCATCTTCCTACCTATTTTTAGGATCAATCTTCAGTGCTTATTGAGCCAACACAAGCAATCAATTTGGGTATAGATGAGGTTCTACAGATAGTGCACTTGGTTGAGTCCTTGTCACCAACAAAAAAGGAAGCTTACACTAAGTTCTGACAGAGCAAGAAAATCAATTTTGCATGGACTTATTCAGATATGCTAGGATTGGACATCAATATTATTATGCATCACTTTTCCATAGCTCCAAATGTCAAACTAGTTAAGCAAAAATTGAGAAAGATGCATCCTCACATAGCTCTCCTAGTCAAAGAAGAATTAGAGAAACTCCTTGGAGCAAAATTCATAACAGATATTCCCTATGCTGAATGGATATCAAACATTGTACCAGTGTCCAAACATGACAAATCCATTAGAGTTGTCTCCAAGATATAAAACAATCCTTGAGGATGCTTTGCATATGGTAAATGTCCCTAACAACTTATATATTGATCAATTCCAGAATATGGTTAATCACATTGCTACTCCGCATTACCTTACATTTTCAAAAGATGATGATAAAGCTTTAAGCCATCCACACAATATTTCTCTTCATATTGAGGTCATGATCCATAGAACCCGTGATAGGAACGTGTTGATAGATGGGGGTGCTAGGCTTAATATTTGTTCTTTTAGTCTTTTGAAAGAATTGGCGTATTCTGAGAAAGTTATTAATACCAAAAAATGAATTACCATCAAAGCCTATATTGAGGTAGAAAGAAGTTCCAAGGGGTTGGCCGTCCTTCCTATTAGGATTTGTCCTATTCTAAAGGATATTTTTTTTCAAATAGTTGATGCTAGACCCCTTGCGTATAATATCTTACTTGGTAGGCCATGGATTCATGATATGCAAGCAATGCCATCTACCTACCATCAATGTGTTAAGTTCCCCTACAATGGAATAGAGATCTGTATACCTGGGGATAACACTTTATCTATTATTTTAATTTTAGCAAGGGGTCATGTTCCCCTCAATAGAGAAGCAGAAGATTTTGATTCTACTTTGGCTGAATGTAAAGACAAGTTTAAACCGATAGACCTTGGTATGGGAGGGTATCAACTCAACTCCCTCACAAAATTGCCAGTTTCACCTAGGTCTTATGGTAAACCTTTAAAAGAGATGAAGCCTTCCTCTTAAGCTATGACATTATTTGGCAAATTTGTAGAATCATCAGTACCTATTCAAAATGAGAAAGAGGAAACATTTGTTAGAGACTGGATCTATAGAGAAGAAAAGTATAAGCACAATGAGAACTTCTCTCCCTCTCCTAAGACTTATGGAAGGGGATATAATTTTGTCAAGAATATGGGCTATCCTGGGTACGACCCTCTTAATCACAATTTGGATGCTAGGTCTGAACCTCTTGATCATGCTAAATTTGGACGCAAGTCTAAGAAACCAGTTGGCCTAGGATTTAGAAATTGCAAAAAGCATACCAATCCTCTCTTTGAGAAGTTGGATAGTGATGATGAATGAGAGTATGAACCTAATTTTACAAATCAACAAGTTATATGTGAATATTGGGTCCCTTCCACTACTCTCCTTTGGGGAGATGCAGATATTTCAGTCACCCATGTGTTAGTTGCAAATTTAGAACAAGAATAAGATATAGAGGATCCTTTGAGAGAGCATCAAAGAAAGAATTGTGATCATTTAATATAAAGAGAAAATGTTACTAAAACTAGACCTTCAACATCATGATGTCCCAAGCCTTCATGGTGTAAGTATCCTAGTCATAGTTCAGATACCAGTTCTAATGAGTATGAATGGGACTCTTTTTTAGATCCCTCAATAGTTGATAGAGATATTGATGTTGTTCACACTTTTTGTTTTTCACTTGAGGTATCCAATAAGTCATGTGTAGGATTAGAGGTTTTGAAACCACATGTTTCTTTAGTAGATGATTCTTCATTTTTTAGGATGAATCCTAATTTGGGTAGCTTCGAGGGATACTTGACAGACTCTGACTCTTTGGTCACAAGTGATAACATCATTCATATTTATAACCTTGAACCAGCTGTTGCCTTATCTCTTATTCATCCCAACCTTATTGATTGGTCCCAACACTATCAAGAACCTGAGATTTTAACATTCCAAAATGATTACAAGATAGCTTGTTATCTAAATGAAATTGAACCCATAGTCTCTTCCACTAGTGAATCGACTACTAGTATGACAGAGCCAGATATCAAGTACCTTAGTCACAAGATAAAGAGAAAAGAAAATAAAAAGAGTAGGTGTTCTGATGGCGAAAACCATTGTGTGGCGGTGTAAAAACCAAAAAAAAGTAAAAATAAATGACGTATCCAAGGGCGAAAACCTCTTTGAGGCACCTAAGGATGAGGTACTTGATCATCTTCCTACCTATTTTTAGGATCAATCTTCAGTGCTTATTGAGCCAACACAAGCAATCAATTTGGGTATAGATGAGGCTCCACAGAGAGTGGACTTGTTTGAGTCCTTGTCACCAACAATAAAGGAAGCTTACGCTAAGTTCTTATAGAGCAAGAAAATCAATTTTGGATGGACTTATTCAGATATGCTAGGATTGGACATTAATATTATTATGCATCACTTGTCCATAGCTCCAAATGTCAAACCAGTTAAGCAAAAATTGAGAAAGATGCATCCTCACATAGCTCTCCTAGTCAAAGAAGAATTAGAGAAACTCCTTGGAGAAAAATTCATAACATCTATTGCCTATGCTGAATGGATATCAAACATTGTACCAGTTTCCAAACATGACAAATCCATTTGAGTTTGCACATATTTTAGAGATGTGAATAGAGCATGCCCAAAGGATGACTTTCCACTCCCCAATATAGACATGATAGTGGATATGACTGTGGGTTATGAGATTTATTCTTTGATGGATGGTTTTTCTAGGTACAATCAAATTAAGATAACTCTTGAAGATCAAGAAAAGACTGCATTCACTTGTGCATGGGGTACCTATTGTTGGAACGTTATTCCTTTTGGATTAAAAAAAGAAGGAGCTACCTATCAAAGAGCTATGACAACTATTTTTCATTACATGATGCATAAGAATATGGAAGATTATGTGGATGACACCTTGGCCAAATCTAAACAAAGAGATACACACTTAGATGATTTGTAAGTAATTCTAGATTGCATGGAACAATTTCAACTAAGACTAAATCCTAAAAAGTGTTCATTTGGAGTCACCTCTGGAAAACTACTTGGATTCATCATTTCAACAAAAGGAATAGAGGTGGAGCCTGAAAAAGTTCAAGAAATCATATACATGCCACCTCCTAATAACATTAGTCAAATGAGGAGTCTTCAGGGACATCTTCAATCTATAAGGAGATTCATTTCACAACTGGAAGATAGAGCTCAACCCTTCAATAAGAACTTGCATAAAGGAGTCAAATGTGTTTGGAATGAGGATTGTAAAAAGAGCATAGATCAAATCAAGAATACTTGGCCAATCCTCCTATTTTAATGCCTCCTATCCCAGGGAAACTACTTATTTTATACATTTCAGCAACAAAATATTCCTTGGGGGCATTACTGGCTCAACTTGATGAAAATGGGAAAGAAAGAGAAATATACTACATTAGCCGTACTCTTGTTTCATATGAGGTTAACTACACTAGCATTGAAAAGGCTTGCCTTGCTATTGTGTTTTCTTCCCAAAAGGTGTGACATTACATGCTTGCGCATACTATACACCTCATAGGAAAAATAGATCCAATCAAATACTTGCTAAGTAAGGCTGCCCTCATAGGTAGACTTGCTAAATGGATGATGATACTTTCAGAGTTTGATATAGAGTACATTGAGCGTAAGGAAATCAAAGGACAAGCTATAGCAGATCAATTGGCTGATTTCCCATTACAAGATGATGTACCTATTCAAGTTGACTTCCCAGATGAGCATCTTATGTATATGAATGAAAGAAGTTGGAAGATGTTATTTGATGGATCTTTTATGCAAAATGGTTCAGGAGCTGGAGTTTTGTTTGTTTCTCCTCATGGGTACATGATCCCTAAATCTTGCAAATTATTGTTCCCATGTACAAACAACATTTCTAAGTATGAAGCTTTAACAAATGGACTTAAGATGGCCATAGAATGGAGAATTATAGAGTTACACATCTATGGGGATTCATAGCAGATAATCAACCAAGTTAATGATGAATATAAAAAAAAATATGAGAAAATGGTACCTTACAAGAAAATGGTTGATTCCTTAAAGAGATACTTCACATTTGTCACATTTTAGCAAATCCCTAGAGCAAAAAATAAAGCAGTTGATGCTATGGCTACACTTTCTTCACTTCTTCAGTTAGAGCAACATGAATCAAGATTTGAATTCTTGGTGGAAGAGCTAATCACCCTATCTTTGACTCCCAAGAAATTCATATCATTTGTACCCTTGTTGGTCATGAGTCATCCCATTATGGTGTCATTTATTCATATCTTTGTGATGGCATTATACCTGAAACCTTTAACTGTATTGAAAGAAGAAACCTTACCCAAAATGCCTCTCGCCATTCCCTTATCGCTGGTGATTTGTATAGGAGGGATCTAGATGGAACAATTCTTAGATGCTTAGAAAAGGAAGAATCTGACCAAGTGTTAGTTGACATTCATGAGGGCATCTATGGGGGACACTCCAATGGTCTTTCCATTTCCCGAAGGTTGCTTAGGGTAGGGTACTAATGGCCCACGATGCAGATTGATGCAGTAGCTTTTGCAAAGTCATGTGAAAAATGTCAAAAACATGGTAAGCTGATACATGCTCCAGGCAGGGAGCTTATTCCTTCTATATCTCATTGGCCATTTCAGCACTGGGCCTTTGATCTTGTTGGGTAGATTCATCCCAACTCATCAGGTGGACACAAGTTTATCTTTACTGCTATTGATTATTTCACTAAATGGGTAGAAGTTCTCCCACTTTCTGTTGCTTCGGGCAAGATAGTTTCTCTATTCATTTTGAACCATATCATCTGTCAATATGCAGTGCCTTCTGAGGTTATTAGTGACAATGAAGGCCAGTTTAAAAATAAGGACCTTAAACAACTCTGCAAGAAATTCAAGATTAAACAACATTGGTCCTCCATTTACTTCCCGCAAGGAAATGGTCAAGCAGAGGCATCAAACAAGACCATTCTTAAAATTTGACATAGAATAGTCGATAAAAATGGTAGAGATTGGCATTTATAGATAAATTTGGCTTTGTGGGCCTATAGAATGAGTATTCATACTCCTACTAGGGCTATTCCTTTTTCCCTTGCATATGGTGCTGAAGCAGTGTTACCTTTGGAGGTTGAGATTCCTTCACTTAGAGTTTCTCTCCATGGTCTAGTTATAGATGAAGACTACCGCGCCATGAGACTTCAAGAGTAAGAACTTCTAAATGAAAAATGTCAAGCATCATTTGACCATATGAGGTTTTATCAGAAGCACATGTCCAAATCCTTCAACAAAAAGGTTTGCCCTATAGAATTTCAAGTGGGAGATCTTGTCCTATGTGAAAATCCTAAAAATCAGCAACGTAGAGATCAAAAGGGTAAATTCGAACCTAATTGGCTTGGACCTTATATTATTACAATAGCTTTTGGGACAGGTGCTTATTTACTATCTACAGAGGAGGGAGAGCACCTTCCTAATCCCATCAATTTCTTGCACCTGAAGAAGTTCTATCCATGATGCCCATTCTATGTGGGGGCATCCTTTTGTACATAATTATTGATCTTAAAAAAATCCAAAAAATGATATATTGGTAAAAATTTTAAAAATTAGAAAATATCCTGAAAAATGATCATCTTAGTGAAAACCTAGCAATATGTGCTTTGATGTATCTAAAAAAAAAATATATTTAAAAAATACAAAAAAATAAAAAAATTCAAAAAAATAGAAAATAGTGCCTTGGTGAAAACCTGGAAACAGGCGCCTTGGTAGCAAAAATTCAAAAAATATATAAAAAGTCATGAAAAAAGAAAAAAAAAAGAAAAAAAAAAAAAGAAAAATTGTAATAAAATCCAAGTGGTGAAAACCTGGAAATGGGTGCTACTTGAGGCCTTTCCACCCATATTTCTTAGCACGTGTCCTCGACACTTAGCCTTTCTCCATCATGCCTTGTCCTTGTTGCCTTGGTCTGGATTTGGTCTTTGTCTTTGTCTAGGGGGCATAACTGTGTTATCTTTGGTCTCTTGGATGCGTTAGTCTTTAGGACATCTCACAAATGGTGTTTTCAACACCAACCCAACTATATTTTTCAATACATCCACTGACATCAAGTGTTTTTCAACACTTATTGGTTTGGTCTTACCCAGTTTTGTCATGTGATCTTACTTGCTTGTAATAATTTGATCCTTATCTATGGAACTCAGTACCTATTAAAACACTTAAATTTTTAAATGCAACACTTAATGCTTGAGCTATGTCGTGATATTTTCTTTGTGTGCTGACTGTTATTGATTTTAGTTGAGTGTCCACGTCTAACAAGTCTCTCCGTGATGCATAGCTAGAGGACTTGGGGCATGGGGCATGATTTTATTTGCTTCATGCTTTATGCTTCATTATTTTTGCACAACCATTCTGTTGGTCATCCTGGCCTCTATGCCTTGATGCGAACGTGGTTTTGCTATATTAAATTGGGTAAGCTAACATCATAGTCATCTTGACCTTTATGTCTTTGATTCTTATGTTAGAATCTTTCCACATTCCAATTCGATATAAATCAAATTCATATCTTCATAGTTGCATTTGTCACTAGTGATGATTGTGTGATTTTCTGATGTCCATTAATAATGGCCCAATGATGAAAATAAGTTCCTTAACATTCTCTAATGAATGATGAACACAAAGTCCTATGTTTTGTTTCTCTATTGCAAGTACACCTTTGTATTTTCATGTAGCTTGCATTGTTAGACTTCATGTTAGTTTGCATTTTTAGGCTGCATTATGAGTTTGCAAGGGTTTTCCTTCATCTTTCCTATGGACTTTTAATCAACTGTGATCACGTTCTGATCTTCGTTTCCTTATCTTCTTTCATGATCTCAATCAAAATTTTCTATCTTAAATAGTTGATTAATTTTGGGGCATTCTCTTTCTTAAGGCAAATTCTCTTTCTTCTCTCCATTTCTTTCCACTTCTTCCAAACTTCTATCTTCCATTTGCTTTCACCCCACTTCTTTTCTTCTAATTCAATCTTGGGGCATAATATTTTTTGCTTAATGATCTACCTTGGTTTTGTGATCTTTATATCTTTCATCTTACATCAAGAACCTTATCTTTAGTTTGATTTGATCAAATTTATCGATTTGTTGTTTGTCCTCTATCTCATTTCAATTTCGATCACGAGGGGGTAGTACCTATCAAACTTCAATCTTTGATTCGGCTTTATCAATTATGTCAAACTTGACATGTCAATTACTTATATACAACGGTGTTGACCTTGTATCTTTTTCAATTTTCTTATTTTTGTCTTGATGTGTTCCCAGAATGACCACACATCTGTGTTGTTTTGTGATCCCAAAATGATCTCACACTTCAACTGCATTCTTTGACTACATGTCTTCCCAGAATGATCACACATTAGTCAAAGAGGGGCAAATGTATGCACCCTAAAATGGTCGCCTAGACTTTGGGCCCCATTTTATCATTTTATTAATTTATAAAATTTCTTGAATCAATGCTTTGCAATATTTTCAATTCAAATCAATTTCCTTGATCAAATTGTAATTAATTCAATTATTCAATTATTTCAATATTTCCTAAGGTTTGATCATTTTTATCTAATTAAAAGATTTAATTTTCTTTTTAATTAAATAAAATTTATCTTATTTAATTAAAATATTTAATCTCCCTTTTAATTGAATAAAATTTATCTTATTTAATTAAAGTAAATTTTACCCTTTTAATTAAATAAAATTCCTCTTATTTAATTAAATTCAATTTCATCAGGGTATGTTGCGGCTGGGGAGAATATTGAGGATCATTCTTCAGAGCCTCATACACATAAAGACAGGTATTACTCTCCCCCTCACCGTCGATTGGCTGGTAAGCATCCAGTCCATAAACCCAAT
>MU227083.1:1994055-2010493 GCA_018584345.1 Thuja plicata
CTTACCAGAATGAATGACAGTGCTGCTGATAGAGTTGTCTACTTTGGATCTAGACGAGATACAGCTGCCCATGAGCCCGAAATTCAGACCATGCCAGCAGCCTCTAGCCTCTGATTCATCTTTCTTTTTCCTGCTTCCAACTCTCTTGGACTCTCCCACCTGCTCCCATGCCTCCACCTGTGCAACACCCGGCCCCAGTCCCATCAACCCCTACCAGTAACTCACCTACACACCCATAGGGTTCTCAGAAATTCGGCGCCTCCAAATCACCACAACTTCAAATTTTTCACTTTCAAAGTTGGCCCTCGAAGGTCCTAGATGAAGAATGTAGCAGCCCAAATGGTTTTCCTGAAACCAACACACACAAACAAAAAATACCCAAATGGTCTCTCCAACGTATAAGCCTGTTGTACTTTATACACAAACAGGTTTCTGATCGTTGAACCCTTGTGCTTTATACCCAAATGGAATTTTTGATCTGCAAACCCCCTGTACCCTGTCCAGCACCTTGCAGTGCTCGAAAAACAGAGACCAGATGAGTTTTGTACCTTGAAATAACACCACTGTCGATATTTTTAGAGCCCTTCATATAATCCATAAACCGAAAAAGAATGAAATGGTTTAACAATACAATGGTAAGCGGTAATAACCTGATTCTACTGCCCCTGCTGCTGGGCTAATTCACAATAAAAGTTACATTTTCTTTTTTTTTTGACCTTTATGCACGTGTTGGTCGCAATTTCGACCAAAACGGGCATAAAAGTAAAAAAAAGAAAAGTTAACTTTTATATTGCGACCAAACAAACCAATTTTGCAAGTTGGTTGAAAAGTTTGGTCGCAATTTAGGGTCAAATCTATTAGTGTTTGATTAGAGAGAGAAATGTTGGGGTTCTCTAGGAGTAGACAAGTGCCTCTTTATCCCATAATTCTCCGTAAAAAGCATGGAACTCATTGGAATTAAATTCTCCTTGAGCTATCAGAGCTTAAGCATTTTATTATTTTGTTTATCTCATTCTCAACCATAGATTTGAATACCTTAAAATTTTCTAGACCTTCTATTTTTTCTTTTAGGAAAGTAACCCAAGTCATTATAGAAAAAAAACATTAATTAAAAGCATGAATTACCTATAAATGTTTTGAATTATTGTCCTAGTTGGACCATAAAGGTCAGTATGCACTAATTATAACAGCCTAGTAGAAGATTGTTCTTTAACCTTAAAAATCCTCCTTGTTTTCTTTCCAACTTGACATTCTTTGCAGATGGCATTAGCAGGCTTTGTAAGCTTTTTAAAAATCCCTCACAACTTCAACTGAACTAATCCCTACTAAATTATCAAAATTAATATGACGCATCCTTCAGTTTCATAACCAACTTTCATTAATTTGAGTTATCACACATTATCCACTAGCAATGTTTAACCAACAAACATTTTCATCAGTCTTTTTTCCAGTAGCAATCACTATTTCAAACCTTTTACCAATTTTATAAATACCAACTTGAAAAACAAGGTTGTAACCATTTCCACACATTTGACCAAAACTAAAATTATTATGTCTTAAGTCCTTATGGTAATAAACATTATTAGTATTATGCTTGCCATCGAAATTGATTGAACCTATTCTAACTATCTTAGTAGTTTGATCATGTCCAAAACTAACAACACCTCCATCATATTTCTTAAGCTTTAAAAACTTAGTCTTTTCACTAGTTATATGATTTGAACATGGGTAATTGCATCAATATGATGCACAAAAATGGAAGTATAAGTGGCCACCTTTTTTCTTTTCTTTTCTTTCCTGAAATCAGGTAAACCTAAACTTGGAAGATAAATTTGAGAGTCATGCACTCAAAATTAGAAGATATGCAAAGAACAAGAATTATAGTACTCTGAATCTAATTCCTAAACTACTAAAGTTTTTTTAAAATAGATAAGATTAAGAGGGTTAAATCCATTGCGCATGAAAAAATATTCCTATTTTTTTCAGGAAAACATAACATAATGTTTGGCGTCATAAAAAACAAATATAGTTAGATTTAGTATTTTGAAAAACCTCTTGGTATAAAGATAGATAAGAGTGAGATAAATAGTTTAATATGTTAATGTTTTCCAAAAATAGGAAAAATATATATGGTTAGAAATCTTAGAAGACATGTGAAATTATGGTGGTAATTTTACAATACCTAATTGATCATGTGTAAACCCGATGTCAAGGAAGTTGAGAAACTAGCCTAGAAGAACAAAAGACATTAAAAGGGAGGGAAATAGACAAATATGAAGCTCCCAAGCCCCAGGGTCATTATCCAACCCTATTTCCTAAGCATAAAGAGAACAAGTTTTCAAATGTTTAAATACTTGATCAGGTTTTATAAAATACATATATGTTTTTAATTCTTAAAAATCTGACCGGGTTTTTAAATACTAAAAACATGATTGAGTTTTTAAGGATTAAAAATATATATGTGGACATATGTATGTAAACTTAATATGCACTACACATATGTATATGGTTACATATATAATATGTATATGTGTATGTATGTATGTATGTATATATGTATTCATGTATATGTATATATACATACATACATACATATAGACATATATGCATATATACATACATACATACATACATACATACATACATACATATGTATGTATGTATGTTTATATACTCATTAAACTATTCTAAGACTTTTTAGGACCACTTATGACACCTACAACCCCTTAAGACATCCAGAAATACCTTACAAAGACATCATAGGGAACCTTAGGATCAACTATGACACCTAGCACACCTTAAGACATCTTAGGACCCATTAGTGTATAGTACGACCCCTTATTACCTCTTAAGATAAATAGAAACTCTTAGCACCCCTTAATACTCTTAATGTATCCTAGGATGAATTAATACATGTACGAGGAGACCTTAGGATCCTTTAATAAATCTAGTACCTGTTAAGACATGCTAGGACCCATTGATGTATCTTAGGCCCATTTAAAACCACTTATGATACGTAGGACCTATTAAAACATCCTAGGACCCATTAATAGATATTGTAGCAAAACATCTCTCTCTCTCTCTCTGTATATATATATATATATATATATATATATTCCCCTAAATTACCCTCTTTCTCTTTCAACTCCTTTTCTCTCTCTACCTCAATTCCCCTCCTCCCTTCCCTTGTTTGATTTTTAGGACTTATTTAAGGGAAAAATAACCCATACATATTTTATAAGATTAAAACCCATATAGGTTTCTAACACTATGAAAAATACTTTTATATAGTAAAAATGCAATCACGTTTGTGTTATATTAAAAGATTGATAGGGTTTTGGTTATAATAAAAAATTGATCGAGTTATTTGGATCTGCGCTTGGTAATTACTGATCCATAACCCAATCAAGTTATTTGAATTTTAAAAGAAACCCAATCAGGTTATTATCATTTTGGTTTTTCTTTGGGTGGGTGGCTACCTTTTTGTACACCATCTTGGTGCACTTACCCACATCCACTATCAATAATCTATTCATCCTTATCCTTTGTATCATGAAAAGAAGATACCATAAATTATCTTCAGCTTTAGCATCTTCTTCCAGAGATATTCCTTTCATAATTTTATCAGGGAAAGCAGAAAAAGGTTCTTCTTTTACAACCATAAACAAACATTCATCCTCTTCATAATTAGATTCATCATTAGAAATTCTAGCACCTTCTCTAACAAAGTAAGTCTTCTTATTTATCTTCCCTTTATTATCCTTATTCTTATGATTAATCATTTTTTTAAGACATCTAGAAGCATAATGACCTATCTTACCACAACAAAAACATTTGAATGGAAATTTACCACTGTACTTTCCAGATCCCTTTTTCATCTTCCTCACAATTGTTTCCACAGTTTCATTAAATTATTCCACATCAAATTCCTTATCCTTCACTAATTTAGCATCTTTAAATGTAGTGTCTTTCTTTTCATTATTAGTACCAAATTACCTCATCTCAAAATCAAGCAAGGAGCCATACATATGTTCTCTAGTATACTTATCCAAATTTTTTTATTCTTCTACAATAGATTCCTTAGGACTATAAGGTTCGGTAAGAGTTATAAGTACCTTTTTTCACACCTTCGTCCACTTTCAATTCAAATCCAAGACCTTTGATTTCATTTACAACACCATCCACCTTCTTTAGATAGCTTGTTATATTGGTATCTTCTTCCATCCACACGCACTCAAACTTACCTCTTGTATTCTACAACTTAGTCTATTTAACCTTTATATCACGTTCATAGATATTCTCTATTTTTTCCAAAAAGAATGAGCAATTTATAGAGATATTTTTTTAATATGAATTTAGAGAGAATACTAAAAATAGCATACCTTTCCTAGGCATTAACTTCAAAAGCATATATATCAGATCAAGAGTATTCATACGAGTTTGTGATTAAACATATTCTTTCTCAACAACCTTCCAAACCTCATAACCAAGAAAAATCACATATCTCTGCATCTTTATCTTCCAATAAGAATATTCAAATCCATCAAACTTACGAAAATTTAGTTCATGCACCATCCCATATCTCCTCAAGCGGTTAAGACATAAAGCTTGTAAATCTTCTCTTGAACTTGATCCAAAATATATATATTTTAAACTATAATCATATTATATTGTAAACATGAAAAGGAATAGGTGAAAATAAAAACTACAACATGCCATACACAATGAAACAAAAATTTATGTGGAAAACACCATCAAGGAAAAAACTGAGGAGAAGGCTAATTCTCAATTATATAAACACCTAGTAGGGTGACACTAGTTAAGGTTATTTTTATAAAGAATACTCACTGCCAAAGGGATCATTACCCATAACAAGGTTCAATGCCAAATGAAAAAAATAAAAATAAAAGAGAAAATATCCACCACTAATTCACCTCTATAGTTTGACTTAATAATTTGTAGATACCTTCTAGTCACTTCTTCTGGTAGATAACACATGAAATTCTACATTTCTCATCTCAACACTTCACACTTACTCATATCCACACATATGGTAAGGTACATTCTCTTTCATACCTCTTCACCACACATCTCACTCAACAATTCATACATTATTTATACCACCTCACACTTGTAAAACATTCTAAGTTTTGCTAAGCATCTTAACCAAATGTATTTCAAGTTAGGTTGAACTTAAGCATTTCCATAGTGGAAAGGAAGGAAAAGTGAACCACATCACATCTTGACTAGGACCAAAAGATACAACATACACATTAATTTTTAATTTACATTCATGGATCTTTTATGTAAAATTTTAAACACCCACGATCAAAAAAACCTAGAGTAAACACCATCGGTCTTTGAACATATGCCTCAAAAACAAAAAAAACCCTCATATAATCTTAACCAAAAAAATATAAGAACAATTATAGAATTGCAACACCCTACAACACTTAGTGAAGGAATGAAAAAGATTCCTTTGAACTACAATTTGAAGCCGCAAATTATGAATCTAATGCCTCTAAATACAACTTAACAACATATCCAATCTCCATGAATAGATTTTCAATATAAAAGAAATGTAGAGCATAACTCTCAACATCATTGCACAAAAAAATAAAGAAGATTTGCAAAAAATAGTTACTAATGACAATAGAGGAATATTTTCATCAATGAAAACAATAATAAATCATCCAACTTCTCATTCTACTCAAACCTACAATAATAAATATTATATTTTCTATTTTCAATAGCTATTTACCATAAGGTGGATAAAATTTTGAGGTTGTTAGAGACACCCACCTTTGGAGTCATTATCTTCGTTGGAATGGGTAAGTTGGGTAAAACACTCCTTTTGTAGTACATATTCAATAGATCAAAATATAGGTATGAGAGTTTGGCATAAATTTCTATTTCCCTAACTTTTTCTCTTAAGAAATTACACTGAGAACCTGACCTCCCACATTGCTCGAGTAATAGGCAATAGATTTAGTGATTTGTGGTTAGTGGAGTTAATCTATGGAAAGATATATGGTACAAGATGTTTAATTATTCTAGATGATGTGTGTATGAAAAGCATAGAAGGTAACTTATTCTACAAACATTGGCTTCCCAGTGGTTGTAATAGCCAGTGTAAGATAGTGGTTACAACTAGAAGTAGAGATTTTGTTCAAAACCTGAATGCCTATATCTATGAGATGCAACACTTCTTAGAAGATGAGAGTTGAAAACTAATTTTATAGTCTTCTTTCTAGGATCACGAGGGAAATAGGATCTCTTAGAAGCTAGTGAGATTCACTCTTTAAATTATACCAGAATATAGGAGGTTGCTACTGGCCCTGAAGACTGTTTCACTATCCATGGCCAGGTCTTCCCCACGCTAGATTGGGACTCAAAATTGGAATACATAGGACCTCTTCATGAAGATTTTAATGTTGAAAAATGACTCCCTTCCTCCCCATCTAAAATGTTGTTTTTCTTATTTCTCATTCCTTTTAGAGGACACATATAATTCTTATAATACTTGTAATATTGATGGAGCTATATACCAGGACTATGTGATATATTTTGTGATATATTTTTGGATAGAGGAAGGATATATTCTACATGAAGAATACACATGAAAATAGGATATTTGGCTAGATTATCTACATCAAATTGAAAATTTATGTTTTCTAGAAGTAAAGAAAGTTTCAAGTTGTTTACTATACATGACAAGTTTCCTGATTTGGTTGTAAATATATGTAAAGAACATCATTGTGGTTTTGATCTTCCCTTCAAAGAAACAAGTTAATGAAGATTATTAGTGGCTAGGAAAGAGATAGCCACTAATGATATTTTTTGGAAAGCCTCTTAATTGCTAGCAATTTCTATGCACACTGTCATTCTTTGAGAATCCTAGCATTACAAGTATTTTAGAAAAGTCACTTGAGCATATGAGAGTACTCCAAGAAATTGAATTTACTTACACTACTATCTCCACATTCTTGAAACGTGTTGGGAAGTTGAAACTTTTAAAGGTATTGAATTTTTATTACATGGTGTTTAGCAAGGTACTAGTTTGTGTAAGAAAACATTGAAGTCTCTAGTTCCTTGATGTTTCCCATTGTACAAGCTTGGAATGTCTACCTGATTTGATAGGAGAGCTCAAATTTCTCTCCTATCTGAATATACAGTGGATCTTAGATGAGGATACTATGATTGATATGCCTAAGGATGGCACAAATCTCTAGTATAAGGAACCTAAAATCAAATCACTTCATAATGTATTTTGATGAGAATGAATTTTAAGTGTTAAATATATTGACAATTTGACCAATCTCTAAGAACTAGGGTTCATATTAAAATATGTAATGGGATTGATAAGTGTAGAAGATGTAATCCTTGAGTCTCTACTCAAAATGATAATTTTGGGAGTAAAAATTGTCATTCCTGCAATGCAAGGTGATAGAAAAGAATCCAGTCTTCCAACATTCCTAGAGAAAATGGGTAAAAGTACAAAAATTTGTTGCACTTTAGGCTAACTAGGTAGTTCCAGCCAAAATTGGGATCATCCTGAACATGTTCGACTAGAAGGGTTTTGGCCCAACTGATTTGGCTTCCAAGTGGCACCTACGTGGCAAGAGGGTTTTGGTCAAAATCATTCTGGTTGAACCGATTTTGGTCGGACGATTTCAGCCAAATTGTGAAAAAAATTATATATCCTCTAAAAAAGGCTTTAGCCACCCATTTTGCGATGAGTGATTTTGTAGAGTGGAGAGGGGATAAGAAGATTTAGCCAAAATCTAGGTTTTATTTTATTTTATTTTTTATTTTTTTTGTTTAAAATTTAGTGTTTTATTGTTTATTTATTTATTTTAAGTTATGTACATTAAAAAGTTTTGTTTGTTAAATAGTTTTTATTTTATGTTATGATATGTAAATATGTTATGTTCATATAGATGTTTAATTTTTTAATATGGGTGGCTGCAAGAAGTTGAGTCCCACTTTTAGGCAAAAAGTAGAAGTATTTTCCCTATTTTTCAAATTTTCTGCCAATTGATGTCAACATTTGAGGCACTTAGAGATTGAATCTCAAAAAACTTCACTAATAGAAAATGTAGTGCTATGAGTTTAGTTTTCAAATATATAATTTATTTCAATACCCACATGGTATAAATGGCTTTTTAGTAGGCATGTTTAAAAACCACTTTTTCAAAATGCCTGTTTCAGGACCATACCACACATGTGTACGACCACCATATTTCGACCTAAATAAATAATTATTTGTGAATCCTTCTGGGTAAAGATACTTAAGACACCAAAGATTGATAAGAATTTTTTTTTTATTAATTTTGAATTGACTGTAAAGTATATTTTTGAAACCTCTGCTGTACAACTACCATAATTTGATGAAAATTTAACATTTTTTTCAAAATTCTTTTTTAATATTCAATAAGATTCTATGTAGATTGATTTCATATAATTTATTTTTAAAAAAATGTAAAAAATAAAAAATTTATTAAAGTTTTAGTGAACCTCACTATTTTAAGTTTAGGTACCACTTTTGATTGATACATATTGCAAAAATAGTAATATTGATCATATCACTATAAAATTTATATTTTTGAAATCAAGACTGTAAGAGCTTGAATGGGTTTTTATTTCATCAAAAAATTTGATTAGGAAGGCCTTCAACAAATTACAAGGCAGAAATTTGGTATTTCAGTGCCTTAGCCATTTATTTTGGAGGTCCAAGCATAGAGTTGGTCCCACCAAGCCTATTCTAAATCGAAATCCAATGCAAAGGGTGGATTGAAAATTCAAATTTTAAAAAATGGGCACACGTTTAAAAACACATACCCGTTTCTTAAATATAATAAATCAGCATTTAAATGATTTTCTAGGTATAATTTAAAAAAAAAATTAGAAACTGGCACCCATTTTTTGAAGTTTTTGATCGGGCGTTCAAGTCTAAAATGGGTGCCCATTTTTCTCAAAATTGGTGCCCTTTTCTAGCGGCATTTTGCAAGTCCACAAGACTTCCACCGAATTGGGACCCAACTTCATACACCTACCCATATCTTTAATGTTCTATACTTGTATGTCTAGTAATATACACAAATATAGACGTATAATACCAAAACGTAGGTCCATATACACCATATGATACTCATAATAGAAGAAGACACTTTACGCTAAATCTCTAGGAGATAAAAAATATATAATATCATAATTCACACACACACCTAAAAGGTAATCCTAAGTGTTTTAATCTTGATCTGTATAATTTCAAAATAAAAATAGAACATTTAATCTAACAAGCCTTATTATGCAATTTGATCCTATGAAAAATTTGCACACTTCCCATTCAACCATTGTGTCTTTCATTCTCACCATCAAAGGTCATCGATCCATAATTAAAAGTGTATGCAAGAATCTCTAAATACATGTACATTTAAAATTTTTCATATCATTAGACACTTATCTTTAGGCATATAAATCACTTAGCAATTTTCATAGCATTCATTTGCATGCTTACAACTTAATGTCTTTTATAGAATTTCAAATATAACCTGAGAGAAAAACTCTAAGAGTGTGATAGGGAATATTATTTCCTATATTGGTATACTTTTTTGAAAATTTATAGGTAGAGTCCAAATATCACTAGAGGTTGAGTTCACATTTTGAGTACCCATTTTGATGACCTATTTTTGTGACCCATTTCAAGTACCCATTTTGAGTACTAAAAAAATCGTACCAGAAATATACAAAAAAAAGAAGAAAATTTTTAGATACAAAATAGATATCAAAATACCCATTTCAAAATCGCAAAAAATCATAAAAATTGTACTTAGGTCATCAAAATATGTCATAAAAGCAATTTTTGAGATACAAAATAGATATTTAGCACAACAAAGTTGACCCAATATACAACATAGAAAAGCAATTCTAAACTACATTCACAATTGCCTACACCATCTCTAAATTTTAAAACACATTGAATTCATCAATCAATATACATTCTCTAATCATAAAGCTACATTATTTTTATCTTCGTATAATTGTAGGTTTTATCTAATACTACATGACCTAAACCATTCCACCCCAACAACTCAATTTAATACTAATTTGTCATACCTAATTATTGCATTTAATTAGTGAACCTCACTTAACTCTAATAAAACTTTATTAGCAACTTCAATTTGTATATTTGTATACAATCATATTATTATCTCAATCTTTTGTTTAATTATTTAACTACCTTTCTTCACAATAGAGTGTACTACCCATTCTTTATGTAATTACACTATATTGAATATATAGATAATATTTTAAATAAATATTATTCTAAACAAGTTTAAAAAAATAATTTAACCATTCATAGGTGTCCATGCCATTGGTTTAGACCATGCATGACTATATGCAACTTGGATTGGTGGGGCCAATGTCATATTTTTAATGCCTTTGATTTCACACTATCAAACACATCTTTGTTTTAATTGAATAACTCTCAACAATGGCTTCATCAAAGATGAAATCCAACCCGTGACATGTCTATGAGTCATTTAAAGCCTTTTTTTTAAACAAGTGTTTCCCAAAGTCTTCTTTCACAAGTGTTAAAATGTGACATCTATCTTATTTAAGTTTTAAATTAAATGCAATTTAGGTGTATGTATATGCAAAATGTCATTTCTTAGTCCTTTTTTATTTATTTATGAACTAGATGTAGGTTGAATATGTGAGCTAGATGATTCATTTATTCTATTTTTTATCTATTTTACCTTGATGCGCTATGTATATATAGTTAACCCTAGTGTAAATTTATTAGATCACTTTTAAAAATTGTACACACACACACACACACACACATATATATTACAGGCTCACAACATATAGATTTAGAGTCTAGTGTGCATGGTAGTAGTGAATAGACATCACGTCAGCCTACTATATCTACACATGATAGAGAGAGATAATTTGCTAACATAATTGACAGATTGTGTCGTGCTTAAGTACACCTAGACCATACTTTATAGAGTTCCACTACCCGTCCCAATACGGGTAGAGTACAAAGAATTAGGGATGAGCTGATACATATGATTGAGGTTGCTCAGTCATATAACCCTTATGATGATATTAGCATTGATGCATTCTACACTTCTCTCTCACGTAGTGTTGCTTGTACAGTAAAATAGAGATAAACTAAGATAAATGTTTCTATAGAGAATATTAAGACCATGCTTCCTCACTATCAAAATATAGTCAAGGTTAGAGGATAACTTACCACTAGGTGCACAGATCCACTTGTTTCACCATTTTTATATCCTAGATGGTTGGCCACTCATCATAGGTGGCCCTAGAAGGATGAGTTTCCACTCTACCTCTGTAAACAATTGTTTGTATAATTTCATTTATATTATGATTTTGATTATACAGATCTCCCCTCATATGATAGGAAGGGGAAGACATGATTTTTTGAAATATTTAGACAAGATGAGGCCCAAGAGCCCACTAATAAGCAGGCAATGGTGGGTCCAAACCTTTTAGTTTTTCTAAAATTTTTGGAACTCTCCACTGTAGAAAACAACGCAACAGATGACATCATGAGAGATATGTTTTCTAGTATAGCCACTATCGGGACTCAGGTTGACCAAATATCATCTGATTACATGGGGAGACATATGATGAGTTCGCGAACTAGAATTCCTCCACTTGTTCATGGTATGTCTTCTAGTGATGACCCTTACGAGCGAGTGGACACACTATATCCTCTCTAGGTTGCACTTTTTTCTGAGATGGACCCTTTGCATCTCAGGTTATAGAGATACATCTTGGGGTCCCTCTTAGTGAGGTGTCATCATATATCGAATAAGCTCTTCATAGACCATCCACTGGTAGGATTCATGGTGGAGTTGGCTTAGATCCTTAGGGTGCATAGAGATAGGAGAATATTCTTGCACATATACAACTCCTTAGTAGATAATAGTTGACCAGGATACACCTCCCCCTGGTCAAACATCCTAAGATCATACACCTGATGAAGCACTTGTTCTAGTTTAGGGACTTTATTCTAGGTTTCTTATGGATTTTGATGTTGATCTATATATACTTTCCTTAAAATATTTAGACCTAAGTGGGATTAGGAGAGGATTAGATGTTTCTATGGTATAAATTTAAATTTTGATTTGAAAAAATACATGTATCTAGTTTGGTATAATAAATGAATTTTATTTTTTTACATAAACAAAAGGTATAATTAATAAATTATATATATTCCAGGGTATTATCATGGGTATGAAATCATATGGGGACTTGGAGATACCCGTCTATCCCTTGCATCATGGCACATAGGTAAATTTAGACTTCTAGTTAATTTCTTTTAAGTATTTGAAACTGTACACATGTACATATATTTGAATACAAGTTTTTAACATAATTTTTATACAATGCAGGACCCTTGTTCATTTATCCATTTGTCATATATGATTCCTTAGGTAGATGTATATGATCGAGATATTGGAGACCATGTATGTAGTTCTTACTTTTTTTAATTTCAAATTAAAAACATGTATGGAAATGTGTGCACGCGTGTGTGTACACTAGTAGAATTTGGGCAATAAATGACTAGGTGACTAAAGATTTTAGTCACGTGACAAAATTTTAGTCACATGACTAAAATTGATCATGTTCTACCCATTTTTTTGCAATTCACAAATATAAATGACTAAATAAATGACCAATTTGGTCATCGGGTAAAATCATAACTAAAATGACTAAATAAATGACCAATTTGGTCATCGAGTAAAATGACAAAATAAATGACCAAGTTGGTCATCAGATAAAATGACTAAATAAATAACCAAATTGGTCATTGGGTAAAATGACCAAATAAATGACTAAATAAATGGCTAAATAATTAGTCATCCTTATAATAAAAATGACTAAATGAATGATTAATACTCCTTTACACATTAACATTTGATAATATTATATACTAATATTCTTAGAAGTTGCATTTCACCAATAATATGTGTTCGCAAATAGATCTATTGTGCGAACATTATTTCGGCCACTATTTGTCAATATCTCTAAATGGTAACTATTCTCGTTAAATTAAGGTTCCATTTTAAAATTCATCTAAGTGACTAAATAAATTACTAATTTGGTCATCCGGTAAAATCACAACTAAATAATATATGTATGTAAAAAACATAGGTCAAATTTTTTAAACCAACCTAATTTCATACCTCTTCGACATACCCATAGCATAACAAGGTGCAATTGCTAATTTTATAAAAATAACGTACCATGCATACGTAATGGAGGGAAACTTGAAAGTTAAAGTTTTATTTGACTGTTAGATCATACTTTTAATCCAAGAATGTCAACTTTGCCGGTTACATGTGTGGGTCAGGGGAAAAAATCTAGTTTACCCGTAGAAAGCATGGAGGAGGAGAAAATGGTGGCTAGATATTAGAGGATGACTCCTTCCAGCGAAGAACAATACTTGTCATGAATAGTAATGAGAAGATTTTTCCAGAAAGGTAGCAGATGCATGATGAATAGGAGTATAGATTAGCAAGTAAATGCGCCATGAAAGCATGCAGATTTCATTAATGAACAGTTGTTTGAAATGTAAACATCAGATAAGGAACGAGAAAAAGACTAAAACTCATGGGAAAGGGCGGACAATGAACATGATATATAATATTTTGATGATTCAAGTGTAGTTAGAACATAGTTTTAATGGTGTGAACTGTGAGGCCTCACCCTGAACCCCATCGTAGTTTTTTTAGTTTATCTACTCATGATAGATTTAGCATATGATACTTTACTTTTGATGCACTATGGACATTATGGATTTTATGCTTTATGCCTCGGATATGATCATTTTGGATGTATGGACACATGATACTTTATGATGCACCTTATGGACTATATTATGTTCTCTATTATGGATAGTTATTCTGAGATAGTTAATTTGGAAATACATTATGCCTATGTTATGGTTATTGATGAGATTAGGATTTATTAGAAATAGATATTTAATTTTGATTTCTTGCAATGTAAATTTTACCTTATGATAAATGCATAAAAAGAGATTGATGTAATCTTGTGATCTTTAGTAGTAAACTAAGTATGTCGATGATTTCATTAATGTTCTGAATATTTTTTAATTCTTTATGATGTATATTTATTTCCTCGGACTACTGATATTTGAATTGAGTGTGCAGGTAAGAAACCATGGTATTTTATTCGGGGAACCAAACAAAGGGATATGTGAACTCAGTTGAGCCAAGGTTGTGTCTGATGAGAGACAAGACCTCGTTGTTTTGTAATTTTATTCATAAATGTATTTGGATGAGTTTGAAAGTGTAATCTTTAAATTTATTTCTTATTTCTTTGTGAGTTTTGCCTGAGTGGATATGACATGGCCTAGTGATGTGTAAATGTTGTGTGTGTCATTTGACACTTGTGCTTTGTACTTAAGGCCATGACATGTCAACTTGGGAATGGTTGTCCACCTACCTAGATTAGTACATTAGTGAATCCCCATATGCATACCTTGGGTTGGGAGATGGGAGTGTGGTCACCTCAATGGAATTTCGAAATTACTCTTAGAGTGGACTTTTAGAGGGGTTGTGAAGTGTCTAGGGGTGTGTTGGGGTCATTTTTAGGTAGCCCACTTGTTATACCAATGGTTAAGGGCCTTTTTAACCCTAGGATAGCCTCTATTTGACCATGTGACCCTTCCAAAAAGTTGATTTCCCAAGTTGGAAGAAAATAAACTCTTGTGAGGCTTGACTTGGATAGACCACCATTCCTTATTTGTGTTAAGACATAATTCACCTTTTTGAAGCTTCCTTCTTTAGTTCCATTTTTGGTAAGGTGTAAGATTTTAGTGAAGAGGGACCAATTAGAGAACTTTTCTTCTCCCCATGAGCTCTCTAATGTCTTTTTAGTGGGAACTCTCCAAGTTGGAGAGTTTGAACACCCACTCTGTAACTTAGAGACATAGCTAGAGTTGGCGGTCTTTGAAGGAGGGATTTGGCTAAAAAGGAGCTCTTCTACAACTTTCTTCCTTAAGCTTGGATTCTAGGTTGGTGGATTTTGTGCAACTCTCTCTCTTGAAATCATATGTGCTCTTGCTAAATGATTGTTGTTGTGTATATGGGCTTGTTGAAAGCCATGAATCTTGTTTGTTATTGTAATTCTTGATGTTGATGCAATGTCTTTCATTTTGTTTTTTCTTTGTATATTTGTTGTTAATGGGAGTATCAAGACTCACTCACCCTTGGGAGGGAAGAGTAGTCTTGGGGGTGGAGGAGTTATGACAGCCCTTGGTGTAGAGTCTCTCCTCAAGGAGGAAAGGGAAAAATCATGGAGTATGGGCTCCATGAAGCCTCCCTCATTGTTGCTTCATTGGGGGTCATAAGGATTTGAAGTTCTTTTAGTTGCAAATGTGAAAGTGAGAGTGTTTTGGACAGTGATGTGAAGGATGAGATTTTTATGTTTTGGGATGGCCTTCTCCCTTGGGTACTTGTTCCACTTCACCCCAAGTAGGATCCTTGAGTGATCCTTTATAAAAGCCTATGGGAATGGGAGTTGAATGTAAAGATCTTTATGTTCTTATGTTGTTGTTTGTTGTTTGGATGTAACCCACTTTTGTTTGGTTCCTCAAGCTCGGGGGTGGCCTCATAAGAGGCCTAGGTTGGGTGGAGAGTAGCCCCATAGTTTCTAGTTCCCCCTTGTTTTGCTTTGTAATGTAGATTTGGAGATTGAAGTTAGATAGAAGTTGGAATGAGCATGGAAGAAAAGAGAATGTAGCTGTTTAAGTTCATCATATCATGTTACTTTTTTTGTAAAGACCATATTGTATTTGTTAGCAATGTATTTAGTAAAGGAAAGATATTGTAAAGAGCCTTTGAGGCTGTAAGTTAATTTACTTATTTTTAGGAAGAAGCCATTTATGTAAAAGAAAAGAAGTATTGAGGTTGTACAAGTATGTTATCTTTGAAAACATTATGAAAAGATATTTGAAGTTTTTTTTTGTGTTGAGTAAAAGTTTCCCCTTTTCTATGAAGATGAGAATTTACAACAACTTAGAACTATGACAAGAAATAATACCAAGGTGAAGAGAAGAGTACTAGTCAAAAAGGGAATAAAATAAAAATCAGATGTTGAAACACTAGTTCTCTTGTATAATAAAATTTTACATTATGTGTATTTCATCCATAGGATATTCTTGTAAATCAGGCTACTCAAGCAAGTACATGAAAACTATAATTTTTCATATGGATGTTTTCCTTTTCTTTTATTAAGGTCTGAATTCTGAAAATTTTATATTGCTGTTTGTTTTCAAATAAATAGTTAAAAAAAAAATTATGATATTTACACATGAGCATTTATAAAAAAAAATAATCTTCAGTTATACATCTTTTTATTAAATTTGCAT
>MU227083.1:2062881-2078175 GCA_018584345.1 Thuja plicata
TCCCATCTCCCAACCCAAGGTATGCACATGGGGATCCACTAATGTACTAATCTAGGTAGGTGGACAACCATTCCCAAGCTGACATGTCATGGCCTTTGGTACAAACACAAGTGTCAAATGACACAAAAAATTTACACATCACTAAGCCATGTCATATCCACTTAGGCAAACTCACAAGGAAAATAATTTAAGAATGCATTTTAAAGATTATTCTACCACATTCATCCACATACATTTACGAATAAAAATTATGAAACAACGAGGTTTTGTCTTCTATTAGATGCAACCTTGGCTCAAACAGAGTTCACAATTCCCTTTGCTTGGTTCCCCGAATAAAGTACCATGGTTTCTCACCTGCACACTCAATTCAAATATCAGTAGTCTGAGAAAATAAATATACATCATAAAGAGATAAATATTATTTAGAACATAAGAACATCATCCATACACTAAGTTATTACTAAAGATCACAAGATTACGTAATTCTCATCTTAACATTTATCATAAGGTAAAATTCACATTGCAATAAAATGAAATTCAACATTTAAATCAGATAAATCTAAATCTCTTCAATAACCATAATATAATCATAATGAGTTTTTTTTTAAAAATAAATGTCCAAACTAGAAAACATAATAAAGTCCATAATGTTCATCATAAGGCATCATATGTCCATGCATCTATAATAATCAAATCCGTGACATAAAGCATAAGGTCCATAATGTCTAACAATGCATCAAAAGTAAAGTATCATATGCTAAGTCTATCATAAGCAAGAACTAGAAAAACTATGATGGGGTCTGGGATGGGCCTCACATGCAGGCCATCTACAACAGCCCCATCTAGGAAAGATTGAGTATTGGCAATGATTATTCGATGATATGATAGAGGTCCTATGGCGACCATACCTAGATTGTGAGGTGTGGACTTCTGATGCTTGACAGGTACCATTTTTGTGTCAGAGCAGATATCTGATTGGCTGGATGAGGTATATTATAGAGCTCTTTATCATTACCAGAGTTCTAAGGTAGTATGGTCAGTAAAAGGGTTGTACAGAGGATATTGCAGTTTATGCTCATACCCAAGATGAGACACCTCTATGGGGTGCACAGTTGACTTATGAGACTACACACTAGGAGATCAGGGACATGGTGGTAGTAGACTGGGACCTTCTTCTAGATGTAGAGAATGTAGGTGTTTCAAATGGCTATGCCACTAAGAGACTTTAGTATCCATTTCCTTGGTTCACTGTTCCAGAGGAGATCATTCCTTGCATAGAGGAGCCACTTGATTATGATCTTGATGACTGACCTGTTAGGGGTAGAGGGGGTAGAGATAGGGCTCCTAGGAGACATGGGGGCTGGGATGGTGGGAGAGATGGTGACAAATATGGTAGGCATCCTCCTTCAGATGATGGCCATGATGGGGATGACAGGGGTGGTGGTGGAGAGGCAGTGGATCCAGGTGTAGCCACTGGTAGTGGGTAGGGGAGATGGCAGAGATTCAAATTCATGGCCCCTTGGAGAGATACTAGTGCATTTATAAAAGTAGAGCAGTAGTGACAGAGGTGACAGGGAGCTCAGGAGTAGGATCCAGGTAGAGACGGAGACCCATTGTCTAGATGTGAGTAGGAGGGGGAGCAGCTCTGAGCCAGGATCACAGCCTTGGAGGCTAGGGTCACTACTACTGATGCTTTGTAAGCTCACAGTGATCTATAGCTAGAGAGATTGAGAGAAAAGAGGGATGCACAAGCTCAGATAGTAGTCCATCAGGGATAGAGGGCAACATATTATTATGCCCTGTATCACACAGCAGTTCTTGAGGGGAAGAGAGCACCTTCATTTTCTCAAGTGGCTCAATAGTTAAAGGGGGCCATGCCTCTTCCAACATCACCTTTTGCACCACCTCCTCCTCCTCTTCCTGATCCAAGAGAGGGGTCAGGATAGAGCTAAGATTTTTGCACCATATTTGTATGACATGTACATTTTTGAGATCATATTCGTATATCTGGATCCTGCTGAGATCCATTTTTGTAGATGACATTTATAAATGTACATTTGATTCATTTTGGTTCACTGATACACTAATACACTTTATGCATACTGATACACTGATACTCTTTATATTTGATCTGTACCATGTGATGATATATACCTGATGTAGTTTCTGGATTCTGACATGTCTCATGAGTTCTTCTTGCTTTCATAGATGTATCTTGCACATGTGATGATATCTTGATCTCTTGATGGGTTAGTTTTTAGATGATAACATCATTTTATAATTTGGATGTGATGAGTATATTACTGATATAAATATGTTTTTAAATGGTACGAATGTGAAAATGCAAAATGTATGTTTCTTTTGATTTTTTAGTTATGCAAAAAATAGATGTATGGATGCACTTAGGATGAAAAAGTAAAAATGCAATACATGGATTCTTTATTTTTGTATTTTCTGATTTCTTCTTTTCAATGAATGCAAAATGTATGCTATGGATATGCAATGATATTTGATATCAATAATATGGATGATGTAATTAACTTGATGTTAGAAGAAGATAGAAACCATTTTTGAGCACAAGCTTCCTTATGCTGTTATTCTTGTTGATAAATGCACCATGCAATCTTTAAATGCAGCTATATGTAGACTCTTAGGACTTGTCACTAATTTTAGCAAATATTGCAACATTTTTATCATCATTAGGTGGTTTTTAGAATGGACACCATCAGATAGTACAACCATCACTAATACCCACTGATATTATGATAATATGAATACTATGTTTTATTGAAATGTCAAAAAGATGTAGGCATCAAGGCATAGAAGCCAGGATAACAAAATAGTCATCTTCCTTTTAATATACCAGATTTTGATTAAGGAAAGATATTGGACCCGCAATGACCTTGACAATTCATATCCTTGGGTACATTATGATTTGTATACCTTAGTGAGAATCTAGATCAATTTACAGACAAGGAAATTGTTTCAAACTCACCATAGTTTACTCATAACAAAGATTGAGATATATGCGGCTATCCACCCATAGTAGCAGCTCTTACCATAAACATCTAAGTTAGGTGAAATTTATAGGATCATTTGAAATAATCACCATACACAGAAACTCAAGAAAACATTATGTCCCCTATCCTTGTGACTCTTTGTCTTTGTACAGACGTCATTGAGTAACTAAGAAGACATAATAAATCATTAATTGTGAATCAATCAAATAAAATTTATAATTACTTAGATACCCCTAGTTGAAAACATCATCAGGACATAAAATAATTATAATCAGATCAAATAGCAAACTGTGTGTTTAAGTAGTACTTTGTTCATTCATATGTCAAACACAGTAGAGATTCATCAATCAGAAAAGTGGAATATAAACAATATGGTGTTCCATGTCTCTACATTGATAGGATAATCCATTCATGTTTGCGATCCAAAATAGCCTTGTAGGAGATCCATTAATGTCAATGTCAGGTTAGGATATGTGATGTTTGAAAGGACATCCTTGTTTTGAAAAGTGACATTATTTGGCATGTATCAAGAAACATTGTGTCTGGGAAGCAAACCAACCTAGAGAAACCTAGCAACCGCAACCGACTATGCCAACAAAGATGCTCCCAGTGCAGAATGACTTATTCCTAAGATGTAAAGATAGACAAATCCCAAGTGAGGATAAGATAGTCATGTAGGAAAATGAAGTTAGTGTATGAGCATAGGAAAAATTATGAAGGCCTAGTATTAGTAGTGCATTGATAGATGGAGCACAGAACACAAGTGATGCATGATTGCCAGGTTTTCATAAGTTGGCAAGATCTTTCTCTTTTTTTTTGCTACCAAGATGCCTATTTTACCAGGTTCTCATCAAGGGAATTTTTTTCTTTTTCAAATTTTTTTCTATATTTTCTTTTTTGAATGTTTTTGTAGTATCAAGGTGCTTTTTTACCAGGTTTTCACCAAGGATACCCCTTTTGAAGGATCTTTTCCACTATTTTTAGATTTCTTCAGGATCAATTTTTTGAATGTTTTTGGTATTTTGCAAGAACTTTTTGCTGTACAGGCTCTGCTAGCTAAACATTAAGTGTACAACCACTTCAAATATAGAGTGTTAATAGGATCTAGAATAACATGTCCCTCAGGTGTATCTAGTTGATAAGCTCTAGTCCCAAAGGTAGCAGTGATAACATAAGGCCCCAGCCAGTTAGGTTCAAACTTTCCTTTCTTCTCCCTGTTAGGCTGGTTCTTAGGATTCTCTTTGAGGATGAGATCTCCTACTTCAAATTTGTGTGGTTTGACCTTTTTATTATAACCTTTGGACATACATTCTTGATACACTTTGAGGTGATCGAATGCTTGTTGTCTGTTCTCATCTAGTAGGTCCAGAGAACTCACCCTATCTATGCGGTACTAATCATCAGTAACCAGTCCTTGTAAAGATATCTGCAAAGATGGGATTTCAACCTCAGTAGGTAGTACTACCTCAGTGCCATAGACTAGAGAAAATGGCATGGCTTCAGTTGGTGTTCGTATGCTTTTTCTGTAGGCTCATAGTGCCCGATTTAGTTGTAGATGCCAGTCTCTGCCAGACTTGCTTACAGTTCTATGTAGGATCTTGAGAATATTCTTGTTTGATGCCTCAACATGTCCATTACCTTCAAGATAATAGATTGAGGAGCAATGTTGAGTGATATGCAACTGTTCACAAAGGTCATCAATGTCTTGATTTTTGAATTGGCCCCCATTATCTGTCACAATTGAAGAGGGTATCCCATATCTACAAATAATGTAGTTTAGAATGAACATAGCCACCTATTTGCTAGTGGCTTTGATTAGCGGCACGGCTTTGACCCACTTCATGAAATACTCAGTGGCCGTAATGATAAATTTGTGTCCATTTGAAGAGTTCGGATATATTTGTCCAACCAAGTCAAAGGCCCATTGCTGAAATGGCCAATGTGTTATGAAAGGTATAAGTTCTCTAGCAGGAGCATGAATAAGGTTTCCATGTGTTTGGCATTCAAGACATGCTTTTGAAAATTGAATACCATCTTTCTCCATGGTAGGCCAATAAGAGCCTACTCTGAGCAGTTTCTTGGCTAATGAAAAGTTGTTTGAGTGTGATCCACATAAACCTTCGTGGACATCTTTTAATGCTAGATTAGACTCTTCGAGTTCTAAACATCGAAGAAGTGTACCATCAAGACCCCGTTGATATAGGTTGTTAGTTATGAGGATGTAATGTGATGCTATCCTAATCAAAGATCTTTTCTTATTTCTAGATAGAATGGTAGGAATGGTTTGGTTAGAAAGATAAGCAATAATGCTGGCATACTGAGATTGATCTAGGGTTGTCAGGGTACATATTACCTGGTATTCAGGGGAGTCAAAGGCAGGATAGGATATTTCTTCCACCAAGAAGTCATAGCGGAATTGATGTTCTTCCAGTTGTAACATGGATGCTAAGGCAGCCATAGCATCCGCAGCCTTGTTATTTGATCTTGGTATCTGCTGGAAGGTAACAAAGATAAAGTACTTCTTCATATCATCAACTAGTTTCTTGTAGGGCATCAACTTTTCATCTTTTGTTTGATACTCCCCATTGACTTGATTGATAATTAGTTGGGAGTCACCATACACATGTAACTCTATGACCTTCCATTCCATAGCTAGCTTGAGACCGTTGATCAATGTTTCATATTCTGAGATATTTTTGGTGCATGGAAACATTAATTTATAAGATTTGGAAATCTTGTATCCTTGTGGAGTTATGAAGAGAACCCCTACTCCAGATCCTTGTTGAGTGAATGAACCATCAAAGTACATCTTCCAGGGATGTTCAGTGAGATGCATGATTGTTTCATTAGGAAATTCAATTAGTAAAGGTTCATCATCCTAGAGTGGTGAATCAACCAATTGATCTACAAGTACCTATCCTTTGATAGCTCTCCATTCAACATATTCAATGTCAAACTCACTCAGAATTAGGACCCATATTGCCAAACATCCTGCTAATGTTGTTCTGCTCAAAAGATACTTTAGAGGATCAATCTTAGCAATGAGCTTCACTATATGAGAGAGCATGTAGTGTCTCAATTTCTGTGATGCAAAGATGACTGCTAAGCATGCTTTTTCAATAATTCTATAATTGAGCTCATAAGTGACTAGTGTTCTACTAATGTAGTAGATAGCTCATTCTTTTTTTGTTTCATCTTCTTATGCCAGTAATACTCCTAGGGATGTAGTTGTTGCTGAAATGTATAGGAGTAAGGGTTTTCCATGAATAGGTACCATAAGAATAGGTGGAGCAGCTAGGTACCCCTTCAATTCTCTGAAGTTTGCTTCACAATGTTCATCCCATCTGAATGTAACACCTTTATGCAGTAGTTTAGTAAAGGGTTGTGCCTTATCTACAAGTTGGGACATAAATCTCCTAATAGACTAGAGTCTCCCTTGTAGTGTCCTCATTTGGCTGATATTACATGGAGGAGTCATTTCTAGAATATATTTTACCTTTGCAAGATCTACCTCAATTCCCTTTGTTGATACAATGAATCCTAGGAGCTTTCCTGATTGGACCCCAAACCCATATTTCTTTGGATTGAGCCTGAGTTGGAACCATTCCATTTGATCCAATATCTTTCTTAGGTCAGCAATGTGAGTACCTCTTTCTTTAGATTTAGCCAGTGTGTCATCGACATAGTCCTCCATGTTCTTGTGCATCATGTCATGGAATATTGTTGTCATGGCCCTTTGATATGCTACACCCACATTCTTTAACCTGAAAGGCATGACATTCCAGCAATAGGTGCCCCATGTGTATGTGAATGTAGTTTTCTCTTGATCTTCAGGGGCAATCTTGATTTGATTATAGCTCGAGAATCCATCCATTAAGGAATACATCTAAAAGCCTGTTGTAAGATTGATGATCATGTCAATGCTTGGTAGAGGGAAGTCATCTTTTGGACATGCTTTGTTTAGGTCTCTGAAATCCATACAGATCTTAATGTATTTATCAGATTTAGAAATGGGGACCAGATTGAAGATCCACCCTACATAGGCAATGAATCGAATAAATCTAGCTTTCAACAACTTTTCTAGCTCTACTTTTACCAATAATGCAACATGAGGATGCATCTTTCTAAGTTTTTTTTTTACGAGCTTGATCCTAAGAGCTATAGACAAGTGGTGCATGATGAGATTAGGATCTAGCCCTGGCATATTAGTGTAAGACCATGTGAAGTTGATATTTTTCTCTTTTAGGAACTCTGTGAACTGTACCTTCTCTTCTTTTGATAAAGATTGTGCCAGATGAACTATTTGAGGATTTTCAGCAGTGCCCAAGTTTACTGGCTGTGTTGGTTCAATCAATACCGAAGATCTTTCCTAAAAGTGTTCAAGGAGGATATCAAGAATCTCATCCTTTGGTGCCTCAAAAAGGTTTTCACCATTGGATATGTCTTTTTTCTTTACTATTTTGGGATCTGATAATGCCACAGAGTGGTTTTCACCATCAGTCCACTTTTTCTTTTTCTTTTTTAGTTTGTGACTAATAAAATTGATATCCTCATGTGACATGTTCTCTCTCCTTGTATTGGTGGAAGAAGGGTAAGATTCACAAGCATTGAGATAGAAATCTAGGGAGTGGTCATTGGAAAAGTCAAGGATAGGTGTGGGATCTATTTTAGTCCAATCAATTAGGTCTGGAAGTACCAATGTTAGGGAGTCAGATTTTGGGAAGGACAACATTGTGTTCGCATCAAGACCATTAACCAACATGACACAATCTGTTAAGTTAATTTCTTCGATACTGAGATCATTGTTAAAAAGGTCATTGTTAGTCATATGTGGATCAAACTCTAGTGACTCGTTAGTAGAATTCTTGCCATAATTTATTTGTAAAAGGAGATTTCATGCTTGTGGCCTATGGAATTATTCTAGACTTATGTATTCACCTATGTTTCCATCAATGATCAGGAGAAGAGACTCTTCTTCTGCTTCAAGAGGATCAGCATCATTGAGAGGAGTGTCAGATTGTTTGTGAGGAGCTAAGGGAGCTGCAAACATGTGAATTGTATCTATTCCAATTTCTTCAGAGGCAATAGATAGCTGATCCCACTCATAGTCATGAGATTCTATGACATCATCATTAGATCTATTCAAGTATTCAGGAATGGTTACCTAATGTACTCAATTAGCCATTTGTAGATCAAAGTGGGGTAGATCGAGGACATGTGATATTGTGACCAATTGCCCCCAGTTAGGATGTAAATTCTATGGCCAAGGTATCTCTTGAGTGATTGTTGCTATGGTGTCTTCTACCTCTTGAATGGGAGGTTATGCTAGCAATAGAGTGTGAAGATCCCGTGGTACCTCAAAGCTAGGTACATAGTGTTCTCCTTGATATGTTGAATTCTTTGCACCAATATGTAATAATCTCTCATAGGGCCATGGTTCTAGTACTATCTCATCTATCTTATCACTCTCTATTGCAGATGGTGGACTCTCTTTGGAAGCAGGTTTATCAATTTTGGTGTTAAAACCCTGTCTTGTTTTATCTCTACCTTTGTGAAACTCCATGGGTATAGGTTCAACAATCCCTTTTCCTATGTCATTTAGAGGTCCCTTTCCTTTGTAACCCATTTGTGTGAGGAAATCATATCCCTTACCATACTATTCTTGGGATATCTTTACATGTTTGGTCTCATATCCCACCGATTCGCCTTTGTAAAGCCAATCCAAGACTACCTGTTCTTCTGTGTTATCTGAAGAAGATGTGGATGCCTTTATCATGCCAGTTGCTTTATGTACTTATGGCTCTCTGAATGCTAGAGGTGTGAATGTTGATGAAGGTTTCCCATAGGATCTTGGTGACACCAGAAGTTCTGTCAGTGAGGGAGTTAGATCCATCTTGTACTCTCCCATACCTGTTTCTTGAAGTTTCAAGGTCTTGCTAAAACTCTTCATAACCATGTCTTTGGTAGTTTTAGGAGAAACTATATCCATAGCTTATTTTTTGTGTGGGATCATGCTACCAGCTTTGATATTATTGCAAGTGTAGTTAGCATCTACGGGAATCATCACTTCTACCCCATTATGTGGGAATTTTATGCATTGGTGATAAGTGGATGGTACAACTTGTATTTCATGAATCCATGGTCTCCCTAGTAGGATATTGTAGGCCAATGGTAAATCTAGAACTTGACATATGATGTTCCTCTTAATTGGTCTGACCCTGATAGGTAGACAAATAATACCTCTGGAGGATCTTTCTTCCTCATCATAAGCTTTGATGGTTATCTTGTTTCTAGTGTCAATTGTTTGTTCTGAGAGACCTAGCCTCTTGACTAAATCCAATGTATAGATATTCAATCCTACGCCTCCATCTATCAACACGCATCTAACATGGGATTTATGAATAAGGACTTCGATATGGAGGGGTTGATTGTGTGGATGGGTCAATGACTTGTCATCCTCTTCACAAAAGGAGAGGTAATGTGGCATTGAGATGTGATTAACCATCTCTTGGAACTTGTCTATATCAATATCTTTTGGAACATTAGCAGTGTGTAGGGATTATTCTAGGATTTCCCTATGTACCGTGGATATCTTGAGCAATTCAAAGATGGAAATTTTGGTAGAGGTTCATTACAATTGGTCTACCAAGTCATATTTTTCTCTAGGGATAGTGACCACGTGTTTTGCTGCTGGTTTAGGAATTGTGACAATAGGAACCTTGGATGTTGAAACTAGTGTCAGTTTTGGAGGTCCTTTGATTGTAACCTATGCTTGGCTCCATGTTATAGCATTTGAATGGAATGAGGCACCTTCAATTGTGATCACATTGATGGATTCAATTTTAATATCAAGCATATTTATCACATTTTCATGTTTGGAGTAGGTGTAGTTTACCTCATTACCTTTCCCCTTAGATGTTTCTCCTTGATTGTAATTAGGAAAGGGTTTGTTGAATGTTGTATGATCCTCATTGGTAGTATGTCCATCTACTTATATCTTACCTCCTTCGATGAGGTCTTGGATGAAATGCTTAAGTTTGAGACAATTGTTAGTCTTGTGTCCCTTGTTTTTGTCAAAGACACAGTAAGAGTTATCATCCCACCACCTGGGTTTGACCATTGGTTCCCATGGTTTAGAATCGGGAATTGTAAGAACTTTGTTGTCCACCAATGTTTTCAAGATAGTCTCAAGAGGCTCCCCCAAAGGAGTGAATGTTCTTTGGGTTTTTGAAGTCCATGTTCATTCCTTGTTGTTATCATTGTTTGCTTTGGAGATGGGAGGTGTTACCTTAGCATCTTTTCTTGCTTTCATGCCATTGGTTAGATTAAATGCCTCAGGTTTAGGATTAATGTTTGAGGCATCAACCACTCCATCATTAACAAAATTATTGTTTTTCTTCCATCATTTAGGCTTAGAGTTGGAGGTGTTGCTTTTACTTTCATTTTGAAGGGTGATCTCTCCCCTTTTGACCATGAATTCCTTAATATAGAGGGCATTTTTAATCATCCTATTGAAGCTAGGAGAATATTGCATTTGTAGAGCATAGCTAAATTTAGGCACTAGACTGTTAATGAAGATTTCCATCTTCTCTATCTTGGGAATGACCCTTGAATACAATGCAAAAATCTTCCTCCATCTTTGTAGGAAGTGTGTGAATGATTCTCCAGTTCATTGTTTTGTGTTACATAGGTCCATCATAGTGACATCAAGTTGAATGTTGTAGGAGTAATGTTGAATGAATTGTTGGATCAACTCCTCAAATGTCTTGACCTTAGGGTTTATTTTTGAGAACCATTCCATGGCATTACCTCCTAAAATTCCTAGAAATAGTCACATGAGGTATGTGGGTTCATGCATATACTCAATGCTTAGAGCACAAAATTATCTTACATGGTCATGTGGATCAGTTTCTCCCATGTATTTGTCATACTTTGGCTTTGCCACGTTAGGAGGAAATGGGACCATAGTGATACTCTTGTCAAAGGGAAATGGACAGATGGCATCCAAAGAGTATTTTGTTTTAGGTTTCTCCTTCTCTTGTTTGAGATTTGTGAGCTCTGTTTGCATTTGATTGAGCTTTTTGGTGAGAATAGATATTGGGTTTGGTACTTCCTTCTCCTTGAGTTTTTTCACATCATAATCTTTGGGTAATTTGACACCTGTAGATGCTAGATGGAGAAAGTATTTTTCTTTATCATCACTAATTATTTGTTTTAATAGATTGTGGATCTGTTTACTTTGTTTGAGTTTTTTGTATTCATCTTCGGGGATCTCTTCTTCACTGTCTGATCCCAACGGGTTATGTTCATATTTGGGTCTTTCTCCCTCTTTTGAGCCTTCGAATGTTGCATGTTTGCCATCATTGTAACCCTCAAAAAGCCTTACTCCAATCATTAGTGTTGCTATCCATTTCAGGGGAATCTAGATCAAGAAGAGAACTGCGAGATGTTTCTCCTTGGAAGTGTGGTGTTTTAGGAGGCACTTCTGATCCTTTAGTTGTGTACTATTTGTGTCTTATGTTAACCATGAAGTTTGTTTCTCAACTTTGTTAATGTTTCCCAAAAGTGCAAGTAAGGATTTTAGATCATTCAAGTGGGCGTATCTAGGAATAAGTAACTATTTATTGTTGGTGGATGTAAATGATTCGAGTGTCAGAGGGTTAGAATGCCCTGATAGTGAGCTAGGAACCAAGCTGTTGATAGAAAATGGGTAGACCACATGTATTGAACGGATTGTGAAAGACTGACTATGCATGTAAGGTAGACATTTTGAAAGTGTTTGAAAATAATAGTAGGGAGACCAGAAGAGACAATAGAAACTAGCTAAAGAGAAAGAAGGGTACCTAAATCAACTAAGAATTCCTAAGAAAAACTCTTAGAAATGCCCACTGTCCTGAATGCGAGCTCCCAAATGCAAGCCTCTGATGGTACCAGATGCGATCCTAGAATCTAGATGTGACTGTATGCTGACTAAATGTGATCCAATGTACCAAATGCGATCCTAAACCCTGAATGTGACTTGGTAAATATGGGATGCGATCTTATGATGGTTTTGTTAGTTTTGGTCAATTCTAAAAAGTTTGTTTTCAAAGTGCGTGAAGTTGATTTCTACCAAATTATGTTCAAGAGGTGTCGTAAGGTGTAAAAAACACTTGTACCCCAAGGTTTGAATTTTGTTGATTGTTTTGAGGAGCTTATCTTTTTAATGACCTTTTGAACACGTTAAATAGTTTTGCGTTGTTAAGAGGGTGAAACAAACACTCATCTTTCCTATTTTCTAGGTGGAGGATGAAAATCTTTGCTCATTGACTCAGGTACACACTCAAATGCTAATCAGAATATAGCCATCACCAAGCATGCAATGGCTCCAGTCATGATGCTATATTAGCTGACTCTAAACACAAGTAAGGGCACAATATGACGAGTATCTTGGGAAAATTACTTTTTTCCTTACACAAAGATTATCACCCTTTCAGGGGTGAATAAAAAATTCTTTCAGTTGAAGTTTGTTGTAGATTATTGGGCAATCTATTCGAAACTATCTCCCATAGAATTCCACAAGGCAAAATTCAGGCATATAGCCCTATGAGTACCTAAATATATGTAGTCTCGCAAGAAATATTCAAGCAGCTCCACTCTACATATACCCATATATGTTCAAGGAATGATGTCGTAATTCCAAGAACAAAAATAGTTCCATCTTCTGAGGCTTTGGTCTATGAGGAAGCAACTATTTATAGTGAGTTGGAAGGGTCGGTGTAAGACCTGTCCTCACTTGGGTTATTTTCAAGAGATTTTTTCCTCAACCGGCAGGCCCTCTACTGTTTAAATATCTGTAACTAGGGTTGGCGAGCTTTGGATGTGTGGATTTCTGATTCTTCTGAAGAAGAAGAGCATACTCTCCTAATCTAAGCCGTTTTCTCCCAAAACACTTAAAACAAAGTTCTTTCCCTCAAGCTATGTTGAGCTTGATTTAGTTGTTCCTATTTTAAAGAAAACAGGATGCTTGAAAGGGAAAGTTTGCCTTGTTCATTTAACCACAATGTTTTAATGATTTGTGTTGTTCAATTTCTGATCCAAAAAGAATTAAGCGATTGAAATTTTTCTTTGAACCCACATATTTAATGCTTTGTTTTGTTCAATTACTGAATCCAAAAGGAATTATACGATTGATTTGTTCATTGATCCCACATATTTAGTGATTTCATTGTCCATTTACTATCCAAAAGGAATTAAGTGATTTGTTTGCTTGTTCATTTACCCCAAATTCTGTTCAATCCATAAACTAATGTATGAGTTTCTGATTTTCCTTAAAAGGAAAAGAGCATAATCCTCTAGTCAGTTTAGTGACAAATTGGAATGTGTTTTAAATTTTGAAAACAAGTAAATAGAGATCAAGATAGGGGGTTGGCAACCTATAAAGCTAAGTTAGTATCTATTTAATGCAACTCCATGAAAACCTCCAAAAATAAACTGCAAACACTTGTTGAGCTGCAAAATGCCACAAACACCACTTGTCAAAATGTTAGGATTAGGTAAACTGAATGCACAAGCTTTTTAACCAGATGTGAGCCTAAATTTATACTAAATGCGACATAGTATATCATATGAAAGCTTTTACACCGAATGTGATGCCTTGCTGATCAGATATGAGCCTAAACTAGAAACAACCTGGGAAATCCCAGATGCGATCCTAGTTTTCTGTAGTGCAATGGCGTATCTCGGATGCGATCCTGAATGATTAAAAATGATCATGTGACCAAATCCTGAGCATGCAAATTGGCTAAAAAATGTTAGAAAACAAGGCCAAGTTGGAAATTGGGCCCCACGGTGGGCGCCAAAGATGTGTGTGTATATTTTGTACCTAATAAGAGAGACACAACATGACAATAGATCATTGCATTAGTACAAAAGGGTTAGACAAGCATGAAAAACCACCTAATATTGACCTATTGCCTTCTAACTAAGAAGAGTGTGATTAATAATATATTAGCCCTCAGAATATGCTACAATCAGTGACGAATACAACCTAGCATGAAGGATTTTAATTTAAAACAAGCTAAAAAGATGATAAACAAACATTCTAGCTCTAAGCATGTGAATAAGACAAATGTAAAAACATGAAATAAGGAGTGAAATATTAGTCTAGAATTAATCCAACAGCATAACAATGCATTTGTAATCTAGGATGAAGGCCTATTTGCTCTAAAAAATGGCTTCTATTTATAGAAGAATGGGAGAGAGAGGGGAGACAAGGCACATTTATGAGTCAAGGGACTCATTAATGGAGGTGTAAGAGTTATAAATGCCATTAGCATTCACGAGGCATGGAGGAGACATAGGCTTAAGGTCTCTTCATTAATAAGGTACTAATGAAAGCCTTTAAGAAGCAAGGAGAGGGTGTAAGAGGAAGGCTTAAGAAGGTGGACCTTAAGGAAGGAATCTTGAGATTCCTTGACTTTCTCAAGTGGGTTGAATTGCTAAGCATTCCTTAATGGAATGTGACAACATTAGGAGGTGGGTTAGGGTAGAATTAGATTTAGGATTAGATTAGCAAGGGTGAATGGGTTGAGAAGGGTTAGAACCTAGGGTAGAAGTGGTTGAGATAGGTTAGGTTAGGGTTTAGGAGAATATTATCTAAGGGAATTAAATTTATTTAATTCATCCAAAAATAGGAAATTAATTATTTAAACAATTTAATTGATTTTTAATAATTAGGGGACTATAGCCATTTCAATTAAATTAAATAGGCTAGGGGAATGGGTTATTTGCATGTGGGTGATTGATTTAGAGATTTATTTAATTCCTTTATAATTAAATACTATAGCCATATTTAAATTTGATATAATTTAATTGGTTTGAATTGATTTGAATTATATGACTATAATAGTTAATATAATTTAGTGATAAAAATCACCTAGGACATTAAATTGATTTGAAGAATTATGCCAAGCAGTAACAGGGTCGTTTGGACATAATCAAGGGTATGATCACACTTAGAAAAATAGGCTCCATAGTTGGAACAGACCAAATTCAGGCGGTTACAATATATATATATATGTATATATATGTATATATATGTATATATATACATATATATGTATATATATGTATATATATAGACATATATATACATACATGCATATACACACACACATATCTATAAATTAATTGATTTTTATCACATGTGTTCAACCAAAAATATGTCGATATGTATTTTACATCTAGACATGTCATGTACACTGTTAGAATAACTGAGAGGGGGGGGGGGGGG
>MU227083.1:2087180-2100345 GCA_018584345.1 Thuja plicata
ATAGTCCTCTAATTATTAAAAAGCAATTTCATTGTTTAAATAATTAATTTCTATATTTCTAAATGAATTAAATAAGTTTATTTCATTTATTAATATTCCCCTAAACCCCAACCTAACCTATCTCAACTACTTCTACCCTCGGTTCTAACCCTTCTCAACCCATTCACCCATGCTAATTTAATCCTAATCCTAAATTCTACTCTAACCCACCTCCTAATGTTGTCACATTCTATTAAGGAATACTTAGCAACTCAACCCACTTGAGAAAGTCCACTTTCTCAAGCTTGACCTCCTTAAGGTCCACTTTCTCAAGCCATCCTCTTACATCCTCCCTTGCCTCTTTAAGGCTTTCATTAATGCCTTATTAATGAACATGCCTTAAGCCTATGTATCTCTCATACCTTATTAAAGCCTTGGGCATTAATGGCTCTTACATCTTCATTTATGGGTCTTCTAATTCATAAATGAACCTTGTATCCCCTCTCTCTCTCCCATTCTTCTATAAATAGAAGCATGTTTTGAGAGAAAATAAGCCTTCACATTAGATCAAAAAAATCACATTGTTATGCTGTTGGATTCATCTTAGATTTACATTTCACTCTTTAGTCCATTATTTTGCATTGTTTTTATTTCAAATTTTAGAGCTAGAATATATGCTTTATCATCTTTTTAGCTTGATTTTTGAACTTAAATCCTTCATGCTAGAATATTTTTGGTCACTAATTTGTAGCATATTCTAAGGGCTAATATGTTATTAATTACACTCTTTCTAGTTAGCAGGTAATAGGCCGATATTAGTGGTTTTGAATATTTTATTTAACCATTTAGACTAATGCAATGACCTATTGAGTGTTTGTGTTGTTTTCGTCAGGTACCCATTTACACACGCACATTTCTGGCACCCACCGTGGGGCTCAAATTTTGATTTAGCCTCATTTCTAACATATTTTTGACAATTTGCAGGCTCAGGAATTAGTCACAAAATCACATTTAATCTTGCAAGATCGCATCCCAGATATGCGCTCGCAACGTGTAAATTCTGGATCATATTTGGTTTTGGCTCGCATTCGGTCAGCAAAGGTTCGTATTCGGTAAAAAGGATTGTATCCTAGATACTATATTTCCTGTAGTGAAATTTTGATATCGTATCTAGTTTAGAAGCTTGTGCATTTCATCTGACTAATCATAACATTTTGACAAAGTGGTGTTTGTGGTATTTTGCAGCTTGATAAGTGTTTACAGGGCATATTTGGAGGTTTTTTATGGAGTTAGATTAGAAAAATACTAACGTGATTTTCGCAGGTTGCCAACCCCATCTTGACTTCTATTTCTTTGCTTTCCAAAACATAAAACCATTTCTCTACTTGCTAAGACATCTAGATATTATGCTCTTTTCCTCTTGAGGAGAATCAGGAAGTCAGACATTGTCTTATCATTTGGGATGAAATAGGGAGTACATGAACAAAAAACAAACTATTTAATTCATTTTGGGATAGAAATTAAACAAACATAAATCACTAAATCATGTGGATTAGTGAAAAAAATCATTTAATTGCTTTTAGATTCAGTAATTGAACAACTCAAACTCTTTAAATCATTGTGGTAATTGAACAAGACAAATTTCCCTTTCTCAAAGCTTTATGTTTTCTTGAAAATAGGAATCATTAAATCAATCTCAACATAGCTTGAGGGAAAGAACATTGTTTTAAGTGTTTGAGGAGAAAATGGCATGGACTAGGAGAGTATGTTCTTCTTCTTTGGAAGAATCGGAAATCTAAAACTCCTATGCTCGCCAATCCTAGTTACCAATCTTTTAACAGTAGAGGGTCTACCGATTGAGAAAAAAATCTCCCGGGAATGACACAAGTGAGGACAGGTCTTACACCAACCCTTCCAACTCACTATAAACAGTTGCTTCCTTGTAGGCCAAAGCCTCAGAAGATGGAACTGGTTTTATTCTTGAAATTCTGACATCATTTCTTAAACATATCGGGGTATATATAGAGCGGAGCCGCTTGAATCTTTCTTGTGAGACTATATATATTTAGGTAATCATAGGGCTATACGCCTCAATTTTGCCTTGTGTAATTCTATGGGGGATAGTTTTGAATGGATTTCCCAATAATCTACAACACATTCAACTGAAAGAATTCATGATTCATCCTGGAAAGGGTGATAATCTTTGTGCAAGGAAAAAAATAATTTTGCCAAGACACTCATCATATCGTGCCCTCACTTGCGTTTGGAGTTGACTAATATAGCATCATGACTGGAGCCATTTCGTGCTTGGTGATGGTTGTATTCTGATTAGCATTTGAGTGTGTACCTAAGTCAATGAGAAAATATTTTCATCCTCCACCTAAAGAATAGGAAAAGATACGTGTTTGATTCATCCCTTTAACAATGCAAAACTGTTTGATGTGTCAAAAAGATCACTAAAAAGATAAGCCCCTCAAAATAATCAATAAATTTCATACCCTGGATTACAAGTTTTTTTCACGCTCTACAAAACCTCTTGATGCAATCTGGAAACAAACAACTTCACGTTCCTCAAAAACAAATTTTTCAAAATTGGCCAAAACTGACAAGACCATCATAAGATCGCATCCCATTTTTCCTAAGTTGTATCTTGTATTTAGGATTGTATCTGGTGCATTGGATCATATTTGGTCAAACATATAGTCGTATCCAATTTTTAGGATCGTATCCAGGTTTTAGGATTGTATCTAGTTCCATTAGAGGCTCATATCTAGGAGATCGCATTCAGGACAGTGGGCATTTCTAGCAATTTTTCTTAGGAAGTCTCAGTTGTTTTAGGTACCCTTTTTGCTCTTTAGCTAGTCCCTATTGTCTCTTCTAGTCTCCCTGCTGTTATTTTCAAAACACTTTTGAAACATCTACCTTGCATGCTCAATCAATATTTCACGATTGGTTCAATACATGTGGTCTACCCATTCTCTACCAACAACTTGGTTCCCAGCTCACTATCAGGGCATTCTAACTCTCTGACACTGGAATAATTTACATCCACCAACAAACAAATAGTTACTTCTACCTAGACACACCCACTTAAACAATCTAGAATCCTTGCTTGCACTATTGGGAAACGTTAATGAAGTTAATAAACAAACTTCATGCTTAACATGAGATGCAATAAGTACACAACTGAAGGATCAGAAGTGCCTCCTAAAACATCACACTTTCAAGGAGAAACTTCTTGTAGTTCCTTGTTTGATCTAGATTCACCTCCAATGGATAGCAACACTAACGATCAGAGCAAAGCCTTTGAGGGTTACAATGATGGCAAACAAGCACAATCCAAAGGCACAGAAGAAGAAGAAAGACCCAGGTTTGAATGTAATCCATTTGGGTCAGATAGTGAAGAAGAGATCCCTAAAGATGAATATGAGAAGCTTAAACAAAGTAAAAGAGTCCACAAGCTATTGGAACAAATAATTGGAAATGACAAAGAAAAGTACTTTCTCCATCTAGCATCCATGGGTGTCAAATTACCCAAGGATTACAATGTGGATGATCTCAAAGAGAATGAAGTACCAAACCCCATATCTATCCTTACCAAATAGCTCAATCAAATGCAAACGGAGCTCATGAACCTCAAACTGGAGAAGGACAAACCAAAAACAAAATACTCTTTGGATGCCATTTGTCCATTTTCTTTCGATAAGAGTATCACAATGGTCCCATTTCCTCCCAATATGGCAAGGCCAAAGTATGATAAATACACAGGGGAAACTGATCCACATGACCATGTAAGAGAATTTTGTGCTCTAAGCATTGAGTACATGCACAAACCCACTTACCTCATCTGACTATTTCTAGCGAGTCTAGGAGGAAATGGCATGGAGTGGTTTTCAAAGTTGAATCCTAAAGTCAAAAAAATTGAGGAGTTGATACAATGGTTCATTCAGCATTGCTCCTACAACATCCAACATGACATCACCATGATGGATCTATGTAACACCAAGAAGAAAATGGGAGAATCCTTTACACACTTCCTACAAAGATGGAGGAAGATCTTTGCACAATATTCAAGAGTCATCCCTGAAATAGAAAATATGGAGTTCCTTGTTGATAATCTCATACCTGAATTGAGCTATGCTCTACAAATGCAAGATTCTCCTAGCTTCAATAGGATGATTAAAAATGCCCTCTGTATTGAGGAATTCATGGTCAAAAAGGGGGAGGTTACCCTTCAAAATGAAAGCAAAGGGAGTAGTTCCAACTCCAAGCCTAAATGGTGGAAACAAAACAAAAATATTGTTAATGATAGAGTGGTTGATGCTTCTAACATTAATTCTAAACCCAAACCATTCAATCTGACCAATGGTATGCAAGCCAACAAAGAGGCTAAAACAACACCTCCTGTTCCAAAAACAAACAATGATAATGACAAAGGGCGAACATGAAATTCAAAACCCCAAATAACATTCACACCTTTGGGAGAACCTCTTGAGACCATCTTAAAGACATTAGTGGATAACAAAGTCCTTACAATTCCTAATTCTAAACCTTGGGAACCAATGGTCAAACCTAGATGGTGGGATGATAACTCCTATTGTGTCTTCCACAAAAACAAGGGACACAAGACAAATAATTATCTCAAGCTCAAACACGTTATCCAAGACCTCATCGAAGGAGGTAAGATCAAGGTGGATGGACACACTATGAATGAAGATCACACATCATTTAATAAATCATTCCCTAATTATAATCAAGGAGAAATAGCTAAAGGGAAAGGTAATGAGATAAACTACACCTATTCCAAGAATGACAATGTGATCAATATGCTTAGCATTAAAAATAAATCCGTCAACATGATCACAATCAAAGGAGCCTCATCCTCCACAAATGTTGTAACCTAGAGCCAAGCACAATTTACACTCAAGGGACCTCCAAAACTGACATCCACACCCAAGGTTCCTATTGTCACTATTCCTAAACCGGGAGCAAAACATGTGGTCACTATTCCTAGAGCCAAATATGACTTGGTAGACCAATTGCAAAGAATTTCTACCAAAATTTTCATCTTCAAATTTCTCAAAATATCCATGATGCATAGAGATATTCTAGATCAAGCTCTACATGATGCTAATGATCCAAAGGATATAGATATAGACAAATTCTAGGCGATGGTCAATCACATCTCAGCACCACATTATCTATCCTTTTCTGAGAAGGATGACAATTCATTGACCCATCCACACAATCAACCCCTCCATATCGAAGTTCTTATTCATAAATCCTTTGTTAGACGCATATTGATAGATGGAGGCACCAGATTGAATATTTGTACACTAGATCTTGTCAGGAGGCTAGGCCTCTCAGAGAAAATAATTGACTCTAGAATAAGATAACCATCAAAGCATATGATGAGGAAGAAAGATCCTCTAGAGGTATTATTTGTCTACCCATAAGATTTGGACCGATTGAAAGAGATGTTATATGTCAAGTTCTTGATCTACCACTAGCCTACAACATTCTACTAGGGAGACCCTAGATCCAGGAGATGCAAGCTGTACCATCCACTTATCATCAATGCATCAAGTTCCCATATAATGGGATAGAGGTGACAATTCCTGCAGATGCCAACTACACTTGCAACAATATCAAAGCAGGTAGCATGATCCCCCACAACAAGGAGGCTATGGACGTAGTTACTCCTAAAACTACCAAGGACATGGTCATGAAGGGCTTTAGCAAAACATTGAAACTTCAAGAAATAGGTATGGGAGAATACAAGTTGGACCTGACTCCCTCACTGACAGAGCTTCCAGTATCACCAAGATCCTATCAAAAACTGTCATCAACATTCACACCTCTCACAGTCAAAAAGCCAGAAGTACACAAGGCTACTAGCATGATAAAGGCATCCACGTCTTCTTTAGATAACACAGAAGAGAAGGCAGTCTTGAACTGGCTTTACAAAGAAGAACTAGTAAACTCTGAGGTTAAACATGTAAAGATATCCCCAAAACAGTATAGAAAGGGGTATGATTTCCTCAAACAAATGGGATACAAAGGAAAAGGACCTCTAAATGACAAAGGATGAGGGATCATTGAACCCATACCCATGGAGTTCCGCCTCAATAGAGATAAAACAAGACTGGGCTTTAATACTCAATCCAACAAACCTACTTCAAAGAAGAGTACACCTTTTGAAGTAGAGAGTGATAAAACAGATGAAATAGTATCAGAACCATGGTCTTATGAGAGATTGCTACATATTGGTATAGAGAATCCTGAATATCAAGGAGAACACTACTTACCTAGTTTTGAGGTACCACAGGATCTTCATACTCCTTTGCTAGAACAACCGCCCATTCAAGAGGTAGGAGACACCATAGCTACAATCACCCAAGAGGAACCCCTGCCATAGAATTTACATCCTAACTAGGGGAAATTGGTCACCATTACACATGTTCTCAATCTACCTCACTTTGATCTACAAGAAGCTAATCGAGTCCATTAAATAAACATTGTTGAATATTGGGATATATCTAATGATGATATCACAGACTCTCATGACTATGAGTGGGATCAACTATCTATTGCCTTCGAGGAAATTGGGATAGAAATAATTCACATGTTTGCAGCTTCCTCAACTCCTAGTAAATGACCAAACATTCATTTCAATGACACTGATCCTCCTGAAGTAGAAGAAGAGTTCCTTCCTCCAATCATTGACAGAGACACTGGTTAATACATAACTCTAGAAGAATTTCATAGGCTACAAGCAAGAAGCCTCCTTTTATAAAGGGATGATGATGAGATATCTACTGACGAGTCACTATAGTTTGATCCATATATAATTGACAATGATCCTTTTAACAATGATCTTACTCTTATTGATTTAAACATCAAAGATATTAACTTAACTGACCATGTCATATCAGTTAACAGTTTTGATGCTAACATGATGTTGTCCTTCCCAGAATCTGACTCCCTAACATTAGTACTTCCAGACCTCATTGATTGGACCAAAATAGATCCTACCCCTATCCTCAACTTTCCCAATGAGCACTCCCTAGCTTGTTACCTTAATGCTTGTGAACCTCATCTTCCTTCCACCAATGCAAGGAGCGAGAACATTTCATAGGAGGATATCAAGTTTCTTAGTCACAAATTGAAAAATAAAAAGAAAAAATAGACTGATGGTGAAAACCACTCTGTGGCAGTATTAGATCCCAAAATAGTAAAGAAAAAAGATGTATCCAATGGTGAAAACCTCTTAGAGGTGCCAAAGGATGAGATTCTTGATATCCTTCTGGAACACTTTTAAGAAAGATCTTTGGTATTGATTGAAACAACACAGCTAGTTAACTTGGGCACTATTGACGATCCTTAGATAGTTCATCTAGCACAATCCCTATCAGAAGAAGAGAAGGTACAATTCCCAAAATTCCTAAAGGAGAAAAAGATCAACTTTGCTTTGTCCTACACTGATATGCCAGGGCTAGATCCCAATCTCATTATGCACCACTTATCTATAGCTCCTGGGATCAAACCCGTGAAACAAAAACTCAAAAAAATGCATCCTCATGTTGCATTGTTGGTGAAAGTAGAATTGGAAAAGTTGTTAAAAGTTGGATTTATTCGAGTCATTGCCTATGCAGCATGGATATCCAATGTGGTCCCTATTTCTAAATCTGATAAATCTATCAGGATCTACATGAACTTCAGAGACCTCAACAAAGCATGTCCAAAAGATGATTTTCCTCTACCAAATATTGACATGATCATAGACTGTACAGTTGGCTACCAGATGTATTCATTAATGGATAGATTCTTGGGTTATAATCAAATCAAGATTTCCCCTGAGGATCAAGAGAAAACTGCATTCACATGTGCATGGGGTACATTTTGCTAGAACGTCATGCCATTTGGGATAAAGAATGCCGGAGCAACATATCAGAGAGCTATGACAACAATATTCCATGACATGATGCACAAAAAACATGGAGGACTATGTCGATGACACACTAGCTAAATCCAAAGAAAGAGGTACTCATATTGCTAATTTAGGAAAGATATTGGATCGAATGGAACAGTTCCAACTCAGGCTCAATCCAAAGAAATGTGCCTTTGGGGTCCAATCAGGCAAGCTCCTAGGATTCATAGCATCAACAAAGGGAATTGAAGTAGATCCAGCAAAGGTAAAAGCTATTCTAGAGATGACTCCTCCACGTAATATCAGTCAAATAAGGACACTACAAGGGAGACTCCAATCTATCAGGAGATTTATGTCCCAACTTGCCGATAAGGCACAACCCTTTACTAAGCTACTACATAAAGGGGTTGTGTTCAACTGGGATGAACACTGTGAAGCCAAATTTAGAGAATTAAAGGGGTACCTGGCTACTCCACCTATTCTTATGGCTCCTATTCATGGAAAGCCCTTACTCCTATACATTTCAGCTACAGCTACATCCCTAGGAGTATTGCTAGCACAAGAGGATGAAACAAAGAAAGAGAGAGCTATCTACTACATTAGTATAACTTTAGTCACTTATGAGCTCAATTATAGCATTATTGAGAAAGCATGCTTAGCAGTTGGCTTTGCATCACAAAAATTAAGACACTACATGCTCTCTCATACAGTCAAGCTCATTGCTAAAATCAGTCCTCTCAAGTATCTATTAAGAAGAATAGCATTAACAGGTCATTTGGCAAAGTGGCTCCTAATTCTAAGTGAGTTTGACATTGAGTATGTTGAACAAAGAGCTATCAGAGGATAGGTACTTGCAGATCAATTGGCTAATTCACTACTCCAAGATGATGCACCATTACTAATTGAATTTCTTGATGAAATAATCATGCATCTCACTGAACATCCATGGAAGATGTACTTTGATGGTTCATTTACTCAACAAGGATCTAGAGCAGGGGTTCTCTTCATTACTCCACAAGGATATCAGATTCCCAAATCTTACAAATTAATCTTTCCATGCACCAAGAATATCTCAGAATATGAAGCATTAGTCAATGGCCTCAAACTCGCCATGGAATGGAAGATCATTGAGCTACACATATATGGTGACTCCCAACTAGTTATCAATCAAATCAATGGGGAATATCAAACAAGAGATGAAAAGTTGATGCCCCACAAGAAACTAGTTGATGATTTGAAGAAATACTTTGTCTTCATCACCTTCCAGTAGATACCGAGATTAGAGAATAAAGTTGCATATGCTATGGCTACCTTAGCATCCATGTTACAACTAGAGGAGCATCAATTCCGCTATGACTTCTTGGTGGAAGAAATATCCTATCCCACTTTTGCTAATCCTAAATACCAGGTAATATGTGCCTTGAATACCCCAGATCAATCCTGATATGCCAATATCATTGCCTATCTTTCTGACCAAACCATTACCACCGATCTATCTAGAAATGAGAAAAGATCCCTAATTAGGATAGAATTGTGTTACGTCCTCATAACTAACAACCTATATTGACATAGTCTTGACAGTACACTTCTTCAGTGTCTAGAACTAGAAGAGTTTGATCTAGCTTTAAAAGATGTCCACGAAGGTGTATGTGGATCACACTCGAATGACTTTTCATTAGCTAAAAAATTGCTCAGAGTAGCCTATTATTGGCCTACCATGGAGAAAGATGCTATTCAATTTTCCAAAGCATGTCTTAAATGCCAGACACATGGAAACCTCATCCATGCTCCTGCCAGAGAACTCATACCTTTTATAACACATTGCCCATTCCAGCAATGGGCCTTTGACTTGCTTGGACAGATATATCCAAACTCTTCAAATGGACACAAGTTTATCATTACGGCCACTAAGTATTTCACAAAGTGGGTTGAAGTCATGCTACTAATCAAAGCCACTGGCAAAAAGGTGGCTATGTTCATTCTGAACTACATTATTTGTAGATATGGGATACCCTCTTCAATTGTGATAGACAATGGGGGCCAATTTAAAAACTAAGACATTGATGACCTCTGTGAATAGTTTCACATTACTCAACATTTCTCTTTGGTCTATTATACTCAAGGTAATGGACAGGCTGAGGCATCAAACAAAAACATTCTCAAGATTCTACATAGAATTGTGAGCAAGTCTAGCAGAGACTGGCATCTACAACTAAATCCAGCACTATGGGCCTATAGAACAAGCATCAGAACACCAACTAGAACCATGTCATTTTCTCTAGTCTATGGCACTGAAGTGGTACTACCTATTGAGGTTGAAATTTCATCTTTGCGGATCTCTTTACATGGACTAGTTATTGATGAATAGTACCGCATAAATAGGATAAATTCTCTGGACCTACTAGATGAGTGCAGACAACAAGCGTTCGATTACCTCAAAGTGTACCAAGAAAGAATGTCCAAAGGTTACAACAAGAAGGTCAAACCATGCAAGTTTGAGGTGGGAGATCTTTTCCTAAAAGAGAATCCTAAGAACCAGCCTAATAGAGAGTAGAAAGGAAAATTTGAACCTAATTGGCTAGGACCTTATGTTATCACTGCTACTTTTGGGATTGAAGCTTATCAATTAGCTATACCTGAGGGAGACGTTCTTCTAGATCCTATCAACACTCTACATTTGAAGCGGTTCTACGCTTAATATTCAGCTAGCAGAGCTTGTACAAAAAATAGTTCTTGCAAAATACCAAAAACATTCAGAAAATTAATCCTGAAGAAATCCAAAAATAGTGAAAAAATTCCTATAAAATAGGTATCCTTGGTGAAAACCTGGTAAACAGGCACCTTGATACTACAAAAACATTCAAAAAAGAAAAAATAGCAAAAAAAAAATTGAAAAAAAAAGATAAAGAAAAAGTGCCTCGATGAGCACCTGGTAAAACAGGCATCTTGGTAGCAAAAAGAAAGAAAAGATCTTGCCAAGTGGTGAAAACCTGGCAATCAGGTGTCACTTATGTTCTGCACTCCATCTATCAATGCGCTATTGATACTAGGCCTTCATAATTTTTCCTGTGCTCATACGCTGACTTCATATTCCTACATGACTGTCTTATCCTTACTTGGGATTTGTTTATCTTTACATCTTAGGAATAAGTCATTTTTCACTAGGGGCATCTTTGTTGGCATAGTCAGTTACGGTTGCTAGGTTTCTCTAGGATGGTTTGCCTCACGAACATAAATATTTCTTGACACATGCAAAACAATGTCACTTTTCCAAAAGCCAAAATACCTTTTCAAAACATGGGACATGACATTGACATTCACTAGCATTCCTACAAAGCCGTATTGGATCGCAAACATGAATGGATGATCCTATCAAGGCACATACATGGAACACCATATTGCTTATGTTCTCATTTTCTGATTGATGAATCTTTACCGTGTTTGACATATGGATGAACAAAGTACTAATTAGTACATAGTTTTCTCAAGGTTTGATTATGATTCTTTAAATGTCCTAATGATGTTTTCAACTAGGGGCATCTAAGTAATTGTGATTTTTATCTGATTGATTCTCAATTGATGATTTGTTATGTCTTCTTAGTTACTCAATGACGTCTGCGTAAAGACAAAGAGTTGCAAGGATTGGGGGCATAATATTTTCTTGAATTTCTACGTATGGTGATTGTTCCACATGATCTTATAAATTTCACCTAACTTGGATGTTTTTGGTAAGAGCTGCTACTATGGGTAGATAGCCGCATATATCTCGATCTTTATTATGTGTAAACTAGGGGGATTTTGACACAATTTCCTTATCTATTTTCTGATCCAGCTTCTCACTAAGGTATATGAATCATAATGTACCCAAGGATATGAATTTTCAAGGTCATTGCGGGTCCAATATCTTGCCTTACTCAGAATCTGGTATATTACAAGGAAGGTGAATATTTTTATCCTGGCTTCTATGCCTTGATGCCTAAGTCTATTTCTGACATTCCAATAAAATATAGTATTCATATTATCATAATATCAGTGGGTATTAGTGATGGTTGTACTATCAGGTGGTATCTGTTCCAAAAGCGCCCAATGATGATAAAAATATTGCAATATTTGGTAATTAGTGACAAGGTCCTAAGAGTCTGCATATAGTTGCATTTAGGGATTGCATGGTACATTTATAAATGAAATAACAACATAACGAATTTTGAGCTCAAAAATGCTTTCTATCTTCTTCCAAAAATCCAAGTTTATTACTAATACCCATGCTTCCCAAAATCTTTGATTAATCGGGAACAAAATCGAACTCACATTTTCACGTAATTAACTTAGTAATCGTGTGTTTATTTTTAAACACCCCTTCTTTTCCCACTTCTTCTACTCCATTCTTTCTTGTCCTAACTGCTTCCTACAATTAATACATTTGTTCAACTGAGGGATTTTATTTCTTTTCCTTCAATTTGTTTACCGAGGGGGCATGATCACACTATCATCAATAATTTTGCTCGACACAACATCAAAGTGACTTCGTTATCAAACAAACTAGGGGCATAATAGTTCCTTGACTAATTCAAATCTGTTGGATAGAAATCTTTGGTTCTCATAAGCTGGATATCTTGTATTTTTCTCATTTTAAAAGATTTTTAAAGCTCCTAGAAGCTTCATACTGGTTTTTGGACAACAACCAAGTTCAGAATCAGTATTATCAATATTTGGATGACAACCAAGTTCAGAAATGGTATTTTTAAAATCTTTTATTGATCTTTGGACGACAACCAAGTTCAAAATCAATTCTATCAGCTTAGTTAGATCAAGTGTGAGATTGATCTCATCAACATTTCGTTCGATAACCAAGAACGAAATTCTCAATCTTTCTGAAGTCAAAATAAAAAAATTTCTTTGAATCAATGCGTTTCTTGCACATCAATTCAAAGAGGGGAAAATGTAACCACCTAAAATTGGTCTAATCCAAATATGGACCCTATTTTCCCTAAGTGTTATCATATCCTCAATTATTTCCAAACGACCCTGTTACTACTTGGCAAAATTCTTCAAATCAATTTAATATCTTAGGTGATTTTTATCACTAATTTATATTAACTATTATAGCCATACACTTCAAATCAATTTCAACCAATCAAATCAAATTAAAATCAAACATGGCTATAGTATTTAATTATAAAAGAATTAAATAAATCCCTAAATCAAATATCCACTTGCAATTAACCCATTCCCCTAGCCTATTTAATTTAATTAAAA
>MU227083.1:2114462-2133482 GCA_018584345.1 Thuja plicata
TTTAAAACTAAATATAACAATTTATTTTAATCCTATTTAAAAAAAACTTTAAACATTAAATAGTAAACAATAAACATAATGTACATTTTTTAACATTAAACTAATTAAAAACAACAATAAAAAATATTTTTAATAAAAAAAATAATAAAAAACAACAATATGTACCTGTAATAAAAAAAATGGCAGTAGGGGGGTTGGTGGTAGCTCTAAAAAATGGGCACCCGTCCAAAGAAAAATGTAATCACGTTTTGCAAATTGTGTAAATTATTTGCAAAATGATTTAAAATAAATTTTAAATAGTTTTACAAAATGGGCACCCGTTTTTTGAAAAATAGGTGCCCGTTTTGGCACGGGCACCCGAACCAAAATGGGTGCCCATTTTTGAAATGGATGCCCATTTTATATTTACGGCTCAGGTACCCGAACCATAACGGGCACCCATTTTTTAAAAAATGGGTGACCGTTTATATTTCCCATTTTTTTTGGCCACGGACTTCCGTGGAATTGGCACTCAACTTTGTGCTTGCACCCTTTTAGTCTGTCTATCGGTGTGCACTTTGTCAGTGTATATAATCACTTAGTGAATACTTGACTTATATGCATTACTGAAAGCATAGCCTTGATTCATCAGTTCTTTGAAGTCTTTTGCAGTATTTTTATGACCATATAGATTATATCAAGTTGACATCAATGACAATACTATACATTAACTATTTTAATGTCTTGCATGATCATCAACTTAACATCCTCAAACATTCAATCAGTTATATGTCATCAATCTCTCCCTTTGGCATTGATGGAAACATACTACATTATCATACTATACTATTGCTAATACAATATGAAATATACAGTTTCATCAGGCTTCCTTTTTTTTTAATGTAACTATTACAAATGTCTGGCTTTTGGTAAGCTCAAATAGATTTGATTTGATTCTTGCAAATTTCTGTCTATCTTCAATCCCTTTACTGGATAGATGTAGAATCTTTCTTTCTCTAATGTGATGTGTTCTTCTTTTGTGTCAAACTCTCTCCCTTGGGTTGTTCTCTATTCTTTTGATGTCTCTTGTCAACAATTCTTTTCCCTTTGTATGTACTCTCCCTTTCTTTTTACATCTCTCCCTTTGGATACTTTCATGGATATAATCTCTCTCTTTATCTATATGAGAATGAGATATTTCTCTCCTTTTGACAACAATGCCATAAAATAATCTTTGTCAAACAAAATCTTGATAGTGATGTCAAATGAATTCTTTCTATCCATAATATATTCCTTGAATTTCCCAATCCATCGGTAATAACTCTAGTGCTTAGAGTAGATAAATACCTTATTGTGTATAAATTTATCTTTGAAGTCCATCTTGTATCAACATGAATGATATTCTGATAATATGCAAGTTGATGCATCCTTCTAGTCATCTTACTAACCAGTAGACAAGGGTCTAACCCCTAGTCTCTTTCTCAAGTACTCAAATGCATCCTTGGGTAGTGGCTTGGTGAAGATATCAGCCAATTGTTCCTTTGATTGCACATACTCAAGTATCACCTCCTTTTCTTGAACTTGTTCTCTCAAATAATGATACTTGATGGTGATATGCTTTGTTTTAGCATGCATGACTAGATTCTTGGAAATGTTTATTGCACATGTATTATCACAATAGATAATTACTCATTCAAGAATCTTCATATACATACCTTCTTTTAACTGTTTGATCAATGCAATATTTGAGCAGTTTGTAGCAACAACATACTCTACCTCTACAGTAGACTGAGAGATGCATCCTTTCTTCTTGTCGATCCATGTGACAAGTTTATCACCCATAAAGAATGCTCCTCCAGTTGTTCTCTTTCAGTCATCAATATTTCTAGCCCAATCAGTGTCGGTAAAGACCTTAAGTTCAAATTTGCCTTGTCTTCTATACCATGAGCCATATTCCTTGGTATTCTTCAAATATCTTAGGATTCTTTTCACAATAGTCATATGTGATTCTCTGGGATTAGTAGAAAATCTTGCAACTATTCCTACAACATGTGCAATATCTGGTCTAGTATGTACAAATTACATGAGTTTTCCAATCATTGATCTGTACAAAGTCTGATTTACCTCAAATGACTTGTCCTCCTTTGTTAGCTTACATCCAATTTCCATCAGTATTCCAACATGTTTGGACTCATCCATCTTGAATATTTTCAGTACTTCTTTGATGTACATGGATTTTGTAATTAAAATACCTTCATCTTGTTGCATGATTTGTAGACCAAAAAAGAACTTGATATCTCCAAACATAGACATATCTAACTCTTTTCTCATTTCATTTGCAAATGATTTTTATAGCATATCATTGCCTCCAAATATGATGTCATCAACAAATATCTCATCAATCAAAATGTTAGCATCATTATCTTCCTTCAAATAAAGGTTATTGTTTTCACTAGTCTTTACAAATCAAATACTTATAAGATAGGAATGAAGTCTTAAATATCAGGCTTGGGGTGCTTGTTTCAATCCATATAGGGCTTTGTATCATCTACATACCATGTTTCTCTTGTCTAGATCAACAAACCCTTATGGTTGCTCAATGTATACATCTTCCTCAAGTATTCCATTTAGGAATGCAGACTTGACATCCATTTGGTATACCTTGAAGCCTTTATATGTAGCATAAGAAAGTAATATTCTTTCTCCTTCAAGCCTAGAAATGGGTGCAAAGGTCTCTCCATAGTCAATTCCTTCTTCTTGTGCATACCCCTTGCATACTAGTCTTTCACTATTTCTGGTGGCTTCTCCATTCTCATTCAGTTTATTCCTAAATATCCATTTTGTACCGATTACATTCTTGTCTTCTGGTTTTGGTACAAGTGCCCATGTCTTTTTTTCTCAATCTTCTCAATCTCCTCATTCATAGAACTTATCCATTCATCATTATCTAGTGCAACATTGACAAATTTTGGCTCATAATCACAAATAAGACATCTTATATTTATAGACTTACTTATTGTTCTCGTACCAACCTTCTTGTCTCTAATGATCTAGTTTTGTGGATGGTTCCTTCTAACATATTTTGAAAGTACAGGTTTAGCTCTTTTTCTATCATCTTAATCATCATTTTTTCCTTCATTCTATTCTCCATCACTTTGTGCATCATTTTGAGCAATATCCTGATTGTCGATATTTGCAGCCTGATGGTTGGGTGCAATGATCTGATGCTCGGGTGCAATAAAATGTTGCTCAAGAGCTCTATAATATTGGTCAGGTAGAGTGTTAGGTTCCTCATTGTAAGAAAACCTAATGTAGTCCTTTGGTTCTTGTGTTCTTTTTCATTCTTGTCTACAAATTCATCTATCTTTACATTTTCACTTTCAACAATTTTTTTGGAGCCTTTATTGAGACATTTATAATCTTTTCTCTTGGTGGAATACCCTAGAAAGATTCCTTCATCACTCTTGGAGTCAAGTTTTCCATTTCTAACATATTTTAAGATATAATAGTGACTGCCAAATTTTTTGAAGTAACTTACATTGGGTGTGTAACCATACCAAAGCTCATAAGGTGTCTTCTTGGTGTCTTTCTTCAATTGTACTTTGTTTAATGTGTAAACAACAGTATTGACAACTTCCCTCTAGAAGATTTGGGTGATGCCTTTCTCTATCATCAGTGTCCTTGCACAATTAACTATGGATCTATTCCTTCTTTCATCAATTCCATTTTGTTGTGGTGTTCTAGGTACAAAGACCTATCTTTTGATTCCATGCTCATTACAAGAGTTAGTGAATTTATCTGAAATAAATTCCCCTAGTCTAAATTATCTTAAACATTTTAATTCTTTACCACTTTGTTTCTCAACCATTGCTTTGTACCATTTAAACATCTTAAAAGCTTCTAATTTATCTTTTAGAAATATGACTGTCATCATTCTAGAGTAATCATCAACAAAGAGAATAAAATATCTATCTCCATAATAACTCTTTGTCCTCATAGGTCCACATAGGTTAGTATGGAATAATTCTAGAATGGCATCAGATGTATGGGTTTTGATTTTGAAACTAGACTTTGTTATCTTACCTTTTTGACAATTCTTACAGATGATATTATTGGGCTTGGTCATCGTCGGTAAGCCTCTTAAATTTCTCTTTTTTCTTATCTTTATCATGCTGTCAAAGTTCACATGACACAATATTTTCTGCCACAACCATATGTCTTTGTTTCTAGCCATTAAGCAAGTGGAGTCAGTATCATTCAGATAGAATAAGTTACCTTTTGTCTGCTCACCGGTACCAATCAGATTTCTTGATTTATTGAAGATCTTTGCCTAATTATTTTCAAATGCTACTTTGTGACCTAAAATATTAAACTGAAAAACACTCAATAGATTACAATTCAATCCATTTACCCAATAAGCATTTTCACATTTTATCTGGTTATTCAACATTATTGTTCCTCTACCTTCAACTGGACAAGGTGTATCATTACCCATTCTTACTGAACCACCATTGTAGTATTCAAAAGTCTCAAAATTTTTCTTGTCACTAGTCATATGGTGTGTGTAGCCACTATCTATGATCTAGACATCATTTTTACTAACTTTAGATGTGAGTGCAATTTCTACATACCTTTCTTCATCATCATCTGAATCATCTTTTACTACCACAAACACCATCTCGATGTCTTCATTAGATTCGGTGTTAGTATCATCATCTTTGCATTTAGCTAGGTAACTAGCATTCTTTCCTTTGTCCTTGTAGTCTCAGGTATCTCTTCTTTCTGATTGCTGGTAGCTTCTATAATCACCTTTGTCAGACTTCTTTTCAAATGATCTGTCATTACTTCTGTCATCTTTTATTCTATTAGGACATCTTGCAGCAAAGTGTCCAATCTCTTTACAATTAAAGCAAACAAGTGGTAATTTACCTTTGTATTTACCTTTGCCTCTCTGTGTTCTTCTAGCCATAAGTGCTTCAATTTCATCAAGATCTTCTTCTTCACTTTCACTATCACTATCTTTTCTCATAGTGTATTTATGACTTGATTTACTTATTCTCATAGAAGTTTTGAATGCAGACTCTATGTTTTGTAAGACACTATTATCAAAGTTATTCATCTCAAATGAAATTAGTCTTCCAATCAAAATATCTAAAGTAACATTGCTATTCATCTCAAATGAAATTAGTCTTCCAATCAAACTATCTAAAGTAACATTGCTATTTGCTCCTACTCTCTTTTCTTGTATGGAAGACATTATAATAGCATAAGTAGGCAGTAATGTTCTTAGAATTATACTTACCATTGTATCTTCTTCTAGTACACCTCCAACAACTCAGATAGAATTGACCACCTCTTTGATTCTAGTGTTGTACTGTGTGATGTTTTCATGTTCTTTCATTTTCAGATCATCAAACTTTCCTCTAAGGCTTTCTTCTTTGTCTCTCAAAATAGTCTGGTCACCGCCATGTACAAGAATCAATTTGTCCCACATCTTCTTTTCAGTCTTCCAGGTTTTGACATCTTCAAATTCAGCATCAAAGAGTGAGGAAGTAATTTTTATCATCATGCAGCTGTGCTCATGCTTCTCTCTCATTTGTTCAACTGTTGGTGCTCCTGTGGGCAGCACATATTCAGTATCTAAGTATTGAGTAACATCATTTCCAATACCTGATAAGTGGAGTCTTATTCTGCTCTTCCATGAAGCAAAATTATATTTTTTCAACTTGGACACATGTCATCCATTTATCTTGTGACCTTTAGCTTAGGTCTTGAAACCTTCCTTCTAAACACACAAGCTCTGATACTAATTGTTAGTAATAACTAAGAGGGGTGGGGGGTGAATCAGTGGCCTCAAAAATTAATCCTTAAATCAACCCTTAAAAATTATAACCACATATTATGCCTGTAGTTATCTTCTGTGCTACAAGATGAATGCCTTGAAGTACTTATATCAATTTACTACTTTTCAAATTGCTTTGTTAAACCTTGTTCTATATGTTTATCAATAAGTAGTCAACTATTTACCGAAACAAAGTAAATATGCTGAGTATACCAATCAATCCAGAGTTAACTATGTGAAATGCAAAACAATAAGGAAATGAATTATACACACATAACACATAGATTTTTAACTTGGAAACCATGTTAGGGGAAAAACCACTGGGACCGGTACCCCAAATTTTCACTCTTCTAAAGTGAGCTCTGTTAGGATCCAACCCTATTAATGGTTACAAACACACTATTAGGTGTGACCTTGTTAAAGTATTTAAAAGATAGTTTGTCACCCAGTATCTAGCATCTAATGCTACCATCCTTGATCAAACTATCACTTGGCCTATCAATAGGTATCGGGCATATCCAATGCTACTTTCTATGATCAAAATTTTTGATACTCCTTGGGATGTATCTCAATTGTAAAAGACTTTTAAGTCCTTCTCGGTTAAGAGACTTTATGCTTCAATGGTTAAACTAAAACATTAATGATCTATTCACACATACAACTTGAATTATAGATTTTCAGATCTATTGTAAGTGCATTACCTCTCTGATCAATATAATCAATTCTATACCTTTTCTCCACACTATTATGCTTTGTGATAATGTCTTTCTATTAGTCAGTGTCTGCAGAATCTTGCTCTTTCTCTAGCTTGTTGATCAGGATTGAATGAAGACTTTCTTCTCCTTCAGAATTTCATTAGCATCTTTCCTCTTCTCTCTTCCCCCCACACAATTCATAATGAATTGGGTTTTTTCTCTTTATAGACATGATTCACCTTTTCTTGGCTTTCTTGATTCTTTGTGTGATCCATAATTCTCACCAATTAGATTTAAAACAAACTCCAATTTTATCTCAAAGAGATCTTCTTTCCAATTGGACAAATCAACTTTAAATCAATTACTTATCTTCAACTTTATCTAGATGATTAAAAGAATGATAAGTATCAATTAAGTCTATCTTTAGCTCTTGACAGCTAAGCATTTTGTCATTTACTAAACTCTCTATTTTGTCAGTCAACACTTCAGTTAATCATCAGTGATAACTAACTATTGTGTCAGTGTGACTTCAGTTGTCATTGGGATCTCCATCCTTGTCTTTTCCATCGGGCAACACTGTAATTCTATCCGTCAGGGTACACTATGCTTTTCTCATCAGGAAACACTATGACTTTTCTCATCGGTAATGTTGTGCATTTTCTTGTCGGCTAACACTGTGACTTTTCTCTTTTACTATGTTCATCGGTGTGAACTTTGTCCATGTACATAGTATAATATATTAACTATTTTAATGTATTGCATGATCATCAACTTAACATCTTCAAACATTCAATTAGTTATATGTCATCAATCTCTCCCTTTGGAATTGATGGAAACATACTACATTCTCATACTATACTATTGCTAATACAATATGAAATATACAGTTTCATCAGGCTTCCTTTTTTTAATGTAACTATTACAAATGTCTGGCTTTCGGTAAGCTCAAATAGCTTTGATTTGATTCTTGTAGCTTTCTGTCTATCTTCAATCCCTTCACTAGATAGATAAAGAATCTTTCTTTCTCTGATGTGATGCATTCTTCTTCTGTGTCAAAATCTCTTGCTTGGACTGTTCTCTATTCTTTTGATGTCTCTTTTCTACAATTCTTTTTCCTTTGTATGTACTCTCCCTTTCTTGTTAAGTCTCTCCCTTCAGATACTTTGATGGATATAATCTATCTCTTTATTTTTATGATAATGAAATATCTCTATCCCTTTGACAAAAATGCCAAACAAACCTCTTTGTCAAACAAACTTTTGACAGTGATGTCAAATGGATTCTATCTATCCATAATATATTCCTTAAATTTCCCAATCCATCGGTAATAACTCTGGTGCTTGGAGTAGATAAATACCTTGTTGTGTATAGATGTATATTTGAATTCCATCTTTCTGCTTGCATCTACATGAATGATATTCTGATAATATGCAGGTTGATGCATCCTTCTAGTCATCTTACTGACCAATAGACAAGGGTCTGACCTCTAGTCTCTTTCTCAAGTACTCAAATGCATCCTTGGGAAGTGGCTTTGTGAAGATATCAACCAATTGTTTATTTTATTGCACATACTCAAGTATCACCTCCTTTGCTTGAGATTTTTCTCTCAAATAATGATACTTGATGACAATATGCTCTATTTTAGCATGTATGACTGGATTCTTGAAAATGTTTATTGCACTTGTATTATCACAATAGATAATTACTGGTTCAAGAATTTTCATATGAATACCTTCTAGTAACTGTTTGATCCATGCAATGTTTGAGCAGTTTGCAGCAGCAGCAACATACTCTACCTCTATAGTAGACTGAGAGATGCATCCTTGCTTCTTGTTGATCAATGTGACAAGTCTATCACCCATAAAGAATGCTCCTCCAGTTGTGCTCTTTTGGTCATCAATATTTCTGGCCCAATCAGCACCAGTAAAGACCTTAAGTTCAAATTTTCCTTTTCTTCTATACCATAAGCCATATTCCTTGGTATTCTTCAGATATCTTAGGATTCTTTTCACAGCAGTCATATGTGACTCTCTGGGATTAAAAGAAAATCTTGCAACTATTCCTACTGCATGTGCAATATCTAGTCTATTATGTACAACTTACATGAGTTTTCCAATCATTGATCTGTACAAAGTCTTATTTACCTCTAATGACTTGTCCTCCTTTGTCATCTTACATCCAGTTGCCATCAGTGTTCCAACTTGTTTGGACTGTTCCACCTTGAATATTTTTAGTACTTCTTTGATGTACTTGGATTTTGTAATGAAAATACCTTCATCTTATTGCATGATCTACAGACCAAGAAATAACTTGATCTCTCTAAACATAGACATGTCTAATTCTTTGATAATTTCATTTGAAAATGATTTGCATAGCATATCATTGCCTCCAAATATGATGTCATCAACAAATATCTTAGCAATCAAAATGTTAGCATAAGTATCTTCCTTCAAATAAAGATTACTGTTTGCACTAGTCCTTACAAATCCAATACTTAGAAAATAGGAGTGAATTCTTTCATACCAGGCTCAGGGTGCTTCTTTCAATCCATACAAGGATTTGTGTAGTCTACATACCATCTTCCTCTTGTCTGGATCAACAAACCCTTCTGGTTGCTCAATGTATACATCTTCCTCAAGTATTCCATTTAGGAATGTAGACTTGACATCCATTTGGTATACCTTGAAGCCTTTATATGCAGCATAATAAAGTAATATTCTTACTCCTTCTAGCCTAGCAATGGGTAAAAAGGTCTCTCCATAGTCAATTCCTTCTTCTTGTGCATACCCCTTGCATACTAGTCTTTCTTTATTTTTGGTTTCTTCTCCATTCTCATTAAGTTTATTCCTGAATATCCATTTTGTACTGATGACATTCTTGTCATCTGGTCTTAGTACAAGTGTCCATGTCTTGGTTTTCTCAATCTCCTCAATATGGTCATTCATAGCACTTATCCATTCATCATTATCTAGTGTAGCATTGACAGATTTTGGCTCATAATCACAAATAAGATATCTTGTATTTAGAGACTTACTTCTGGTTCTCATACCTGCCTTCTTATCTCCAATGATCAAGTTTTGTGGATGGTTCCTTCTGACATATCTGGAAAGTACAGGTTTAGCTCTTTGTCTATCATCTTGATCATCATTTTTTCCTTCATTCTATTCTCCATCACTTTGTGCATCATTTTGACCAATATCCTGATCGTCGATATATACATCCTGATGCTTGGGTGCAATGATCTATTGCTTAGAAGCTCTACATTTTTGGTTAGGTAGAGTGTCAGGTTCCTTATTGTAAGCAAACCTAATACAGTCCTCTGGTTCTTGTGTGCTTTCTTTTTCATTCTTCTCTTCAAATTCATCTATCTTTACATTTTCACTTTCAACAATTTTGTTAGAGGCTTTATTGAGACATTTATATGCTTTTCTCTTGGTGGAATACCCTGGAAAGATTCCTTCATCACTCTTGGAGTCAATTTTTCCATTTCTTTCATCTTTTAAGATATAACATTGACTATCAAAAATTTTGAAGTAACTTACATTGGGTGTGTAACCATACCAAAGCTCATAAACTATCTTCTTGGTGTCTTTCTTCAATTCTACTTTGTTTAATGAGTAATCAGCAGCACTGATAGCTTCCCTCCAGAAGATTTGGGTGATGCCTTTCTCTATCATCAGTGTGCTTGCACAATCAACTATGGATCTATTCCTTCTTTCAACAATTCCATTTTTCCATGGTGTTCTTGGTACAAAGACCCGTCTTTTGATTCCATGCTCACTATAAAAGTTAGTGAATTCATCTAAAATAAATTCCCCTCCTCTATCTGATCTTAAACATTTTAATTTTTTACCACTTTGTTTCTCAACCATTTCTTTGTACCATTTAAACATCTTAAAATCTTCTAATTTATCTTTTAGAAACATGACTGTCATCATTCTAGAGTAATCATCAACAAAGAGAATAAAATATCTATCTCCATAATAACTCTTTGTCCTCATAGGTCCACATAGGTTAGTATGGACTAATTCTAGAATGGCATCATATGTATGGGTTTTTCTTTTGAAACTAGACTTTGTCATCTTACCTTTTTGACAATTCTTACACATGATATTGTCAAGCTTGGTCATCATCAGTAAGCCTCTTACATTTCTCTTTTTGCTTATCTTTATCATGTTGTTAAAGTTCACATGACACAATCTTTTGTGCCACAACCATATGTATTTGTTTCTAGCCATTAAGCAAGTGGAGTCAGAATCATTCAGATAGAATACATTACGTTTTGTCTACTCACCAGTACCATTACCCAATAAGAATTTTCACATATTATATGGTTATTCAACATTATTGTTCCTCTACCTTCAACTGGACAATGTGTATCATTACCCATTCTTACACAACCACCATTATAGTATTCAAAAGTCTCAAAATTTTGCTTGTCACTAGTCATATGGTGAGTGCAACCACTATCTATGATCCATACATCATTTTTACTAACTTTAGATATGAGTGCAGTTTCTACATACCTTTGTTCATCATCATCTGAATCATATTTTACTCCCACAAACACCATATTGATGTCTTCATCAGATTCAGTGTCAGTATCATCATCTTTTCATTTATCTAGGTAACTGGCATTCTTTCCTTTGTCCTAGTGGTCTCGGGTATCTCTTCTTTCTGATTGTCGGTAACTTCTATAATCACCTCCGTCAAACTTGTTTTCAAATGATTTGTCATTACTTCTGTAATCTTTTCTTTTATTAGGACATCTTGCAGCAAAGTGTCCAATCTCTTTACAATTAAGGAAAACAAGTGGTAATTTACCTTTGTATTTACCTTTGCCTCTCTGCATTCTTCTAGCCATAAGTTCTTCAATTTCATCAAGATCTTCTTCTTCACTTTCACTATCACTATCTTTTCTCATAGTGTGTTTATGACTTGATTTACTTATTCTCATAGAAGTTTTGAATGCAGACTCTATGTTTGGTAAGACACTATTATCAAAGTTCTTCATCTCAAATGAAATCAGTCTTCCAATCAAACTGTCTAAAGTAACATTGCTATTTGCTACTGCTCTCATTTCTTGTATGGTAGATACTCTAATAGCATAAGTAGATAGTAAGGTTCTTAGAATTTTACTTACCACTTTATTTTCTTCTAGTACACCTCCAACTCCTCGAATAACATTGACTACCTCTTTGATTCTAGTGTTCTATTGTGTGATGTTTTTACCTTCTTTCATTTTGAGATCATCAAACTTTCCTCTAAGGCTTTCTGCCTTGGCTCTCAAAACATTCTTGTCACCACCATGTACAAGCGTCAATTTGTCCCACATCTGCTTTGCAGTCTTAAAGGTTTTGACATCTTCAAATTCAACATCGGAGAGTGAGCAAGAAAGTTTTATCATCATGCAGTTGTGCTCATACTTCTCTCTCATTTGTTCAACTATTGGTTCTCCTGTGGGAAACACATATTCAGTATCTAAGTATTGAGTAACATCATTTCCAATACCTGATAAGTGGAGTCTTATTCTTCTCTTCCATGAAGAAAAATTATCTTTTTTCAACTTTGGCACATCTCATCTACTCATCTTGTGACCTTTAGCTTAGGTCTTGAAACCTTCCTTCTAAGAACACAAGATCTGATACCAATTGTTAGTAATAAGTAAGATGGCGGGGGGGGAGGGGGGTGAATCAGTGGCCTCAAAAATTAATCCTTAAATCAACCCTTAAAAATTATAACCACAAATTATGCCTCTAGTTATCTTCTATCCTACAAGATGAATGCCTTGAAATACTTATATTAATTTACTACTTGTCGGATTGCTTTGTTAAACCTTCTTCTGTGTGTTTACCCATAAGCAATCAAATATTTACCGAAACATGGTAAATAGGTAGAGTACACTGATCAGTCCAGAGTTAACTATGTGAAATGCAAAACAATAAGGAAATGAATTATACACACATTACACATGGATTTTTAACATTAAAACCCTATTAGGGGAAAAACCACTAGGACCGATACCCCAAATGTTCACTCTTCTTAAGTGAGCTCTGTTAGGAGCCAACCCTGTTAATGGTTACAAACACATTTTTAGGTGTGACCTTGTTAGATGATTTAAAATATAGTTTTTCGCCTAGTATCTGGCATCTAATGCTACCATCCTTGGTCAAACACTCACTTGGCCTGTCAATAGGTATCGGGCATATCTAATGCTACTTTCTATGATCAAAATTTTTGATACTCCTTGGGATGTATCTCAATTGTAAAAGAATTTTAAGTCCTGCTCAGTTAAGAGACTTGATGCTTCAATGGTTAAACTAAAACCTTAATGATCTATTCACACATACAACTTGAATTGCAAATTTTTAGATCTATTGTAAGTGTATTACCTGTCTGATCAATATAATCAATTCTATACCTTTTCTCTATACTTTTCTGCTCTGTGATGATGTCTTACTATTCATCGGTGTCTACAGAATATAGCTCTTTCTCTAGTTTGTTGATCAGGACTAAATGAAGACTTTCTTCTCCTTCAGAATTTCATTAGCATCTTTCCTCTTCTCTCTTCACCCCACACAATTCATAATGAATTGGATTTTTTATTTTTATAGACATGATTCACCTTTCCTTGGCTTTCTTGATTCTTGGCGTGATCCACAATTCTTGCCAATTAGATTTAAAACAAACTCCAATTTTATCTCAAAGAGATCTTCTTTCCAATTGGAAAAATTAGCTTTAAATCAATTACTTATCTTCAGCTTTATCTAAATGGTTAAAACAATGATAAGTATCAGTTAAGTCTATCTTTAACTTTTGACAGCTAAGCATTTTATCATTTAGTGAACTCTCTATTTTGTCAGTCAACACTTCAGTTTATCATTGGTGATAACTGACTGTTGCATCGGTGTGACTTCAGTTGTCATTGGGATCTCCATTCTTGTCTTTTCCGTTAGGAAACACTATAATTTTGTCTATCAGGTTACACTGTTCTTTGCTTGGTAGGCAGCACTATGACTTTTCTCATTGGTAATAATGTGCATTTGCTCATTGGGTAACACTGTGACTTTGGTCTTTTACTCTGTCTGTCGATGTGCACTCCATTGGTGTATATAGTCACTTTCTGAATACTTGACTTATATGCATTACTGAAAGCATAGCCTTGATTTATCAGTTCTTTGAAGTCTTTTGCAGTATTTCCATGACCATACAGATTATATCAAGTTGACATCAATGACAATACAATACATTAACTATTTTAATGTATTGCATGATCATCAACTTAACATCTTCAAACATTCAATCAATTACATGTCATCATGTTCTTCATTTTAATCTTCATTTTGATCTTCATCGCTCGGTTCAGCATTGTGAGCATTTTCCCAATTCTTGGTGTGTGCTTCCTATTGCTCGGTTTCATTTTTCTGTCACTCGGGTAAGATTGCAGGTTCTTCAATTTAGACAAATCTGTTGTAATCTTCAGGTTCCTTTCTACTTTCCTCATCATTTTTCTTAGCAAATTCATCCACTTTAACATTTGCACTTTTTTTTAGAAAATTTATTCAGACATTTATAAGCTTTACTTTTAGTAGAATATCCTAGAAATATTCCTTCATCACTTTTAGAGTCAATTTTCTCATTTCTATCATCTTTCAGTATATAATATTGACTTCCAAAGATTTTAAAGTAACTCACATTCTGTGTGTATCCATACCATAGCTCATAAGGTGTCTTATTTGTGTCTTTCTTCAATTGAACTCGATTTACTATATATACAACAGTACTTACAGCTTCTCTCTAGAATGTTTGTGTGATGCCTTTTTCAATTATTAGTCTTCTAGCACATTCAACAATTGATCTATTCCTCCTTTCAGCAATCCCATTCTATTGTGGTTTTTTCAGTGCAAAAAAATGTCTTGTAATCCCATGCTCATTACAAAAGTTAGTGAATTGATCATAAATAAATTCTCCTCCTCTATCTGATCTTAAACATTTTAGTCTTTTTCCACTTTATTTTTCAACTTTAGCTTTATACCATTTGAACATCTTAAATGCTTCAATTTTTTCTTTTAAGAACATTACAGTCATCATCCTAAAATAGTCATCAAAAAATAGAATAAAGTATCTATCACCAGAATAGCTCTTTTTTCTCATTGGTCCACATAAGTCAGTATGGACTAACTCTAGAATATAATTATATGTATAGGTTTTTCTCTTGAAACTAGACTTTTTCATTTTTCCTATTTGAAAATTCTTGCACATAACATGGTCGGGCTTTGAGATGCTTGGTAAGACTCTTACTTTTCTTTTCTTACTTATCTTAACCATGTTGTCAAAATTCACATGAAATAACCTTTTATGCCATAACCAAACATCTTAATTTCTAGCTAATAAACAAGTGGTCTCAATATCATCAAGATAAAATATATTACCTTTTGTTTGTTCACAATTACCGATCAACTTTCCTTTTCCATTATAGATCATTGCCTTTTTGTTCTCAAATGCAACTCGGTGTCCTGTTTTGTTCATTTTTGAAGCACTCAATAAATTATAGTTAAGTCCTTTCACCCAATATGCATTTTCACATCTAATCATATTATTCAACATGATGATACATTTTTCTTCAGCTGGGAAAGGTGAATCATTACCCATCCTAATTGGTCCACCATTATAATATTCAAAAGTTTCAAACTTTTCTTTATCTCCAGTCATGTGATGAGTACATCCAATATCAATAATCCAGACATCATTTTTGTTAACTTTAGATATGAGTGTTATTTCAACATACCTTTCTTCTTCATCTGAATCATCCTTCATAGCAACAAATACTACCTTAATATGTTCATCAAAATCAGTGTTAGAATTTACAGCTTTGTTCTCAACTAGGCAACAAGCCTTGTTTTCTTTGTCCTTGTAATCTCGGTTATCTCTTCTGTCCGAGTGTCAGTTTCTTATGTAGTCTTGGTAATCACTTCTGTCATACTTCTCTTCATAAGATCTGTCATTGTTTCTTCCATCCTTTCTCTTGTTAGGGAATCTAGCAGCAAAATGTCTAATTTCTTTGCAATTAAAATAGACTAATGGTAATTTACCTTTGTATCTTCCTTTACCTCTATGTAATCTCCTAGCCATTAGTGCTTCAAGTTCATCAAGTTCTTGTTCATCACTATCACTTTCACTATCATTTCTCATAGTGTGTTTGTTACTAGATTTGCTTAATTTCAGAGAGTATTTGCATCCAGACTCAATAGTAGGTAAGACACTATTGTCATATTTGGTCATCTCAAATGAAATAAGTTTACCAATCAAACTATCAAGAGTAATATTGTTATTTTCTATTGCTCTCATTTATTTAATTATAGATACTCTAATAGCATAAACAAATAGTAAGGTTCTTATAATTTTACTTACAACTATTTCTTCCTCAAGTACTCCTCCTACTCCATGGATATCATTAACAACTTCTTTGATTGTACTACTGTACTGAGTGATGTTCTCCCCTTCTTTCATTCTCAGGTCATCAAACTTTCCTCTTAGGCTTTCAAATTTGGCTCTTAGTACATTGGTGTCTCCATGTACTAGCTTGAGTTTTTCCCACATTTTCTTTAAAGAGGTGCATAATTTCACATCTTCAAATTTAACATCGGTTAGTGAAGAGGAAAGTTCTATCATCATAGAATTGTGTTCATGTTTTTCTCTTAATTGATCAACAGTCAGAGGTCTTGTAAGTGCAACATATTTAGTATCCAAGTGTTGTGTAACATCATTTCCAATACTTGATAGATGAAGCCTTATCCTACTTTTCCATGATGAAAAGTTGTCCTTGTTCAACTTAGGCACATCCCTTTTACTCATCTTGTGATCTTTATATTAAGTGTTTAAACTATTCATCCAAGCACCAAAGCTCTGATACCAATTGTTAGAATAATTGAGAGGGGGGTGGGGGGTGAATCAGTGACCTTAAAAATAATTCCAAAAATTCAATCAAAACTTATCTCTTAAATATAATAACCTCTAGTTATCTTTCAGTCCATCAAGATATATGCCATAAATAACTTTAACAAAAATAAGTTGCTCGGTAAGATATATTGTTTATCTTTTCTAGACTTTACCAAATAGCAGTAAATAAACTTAGTGTTAACTGACCAATCCAGTTTCAATAATGTGTAAAGAAAAATATCAATGCAATAAACCATATACACATTTGATATATAGATTTTAACATGGAAACCCTGCTAAGGGAAACACCACTTGGGACCGGTAACCCAAAATATTTTCACTCTTCTGAAGTGAGCTCGGTTAAGAGCCAACCCTATTAAAGGTTACAATATATACTGTTAAGTGTGACCTTGTTAGAGGATTTAAAACTACTAGTTTGTCTTTTGACCTAGCACTCACTATATTGTCAACAAGAAAACCTTTTGATACTCTTGAGTATCTCAATACAATAAGGATTGTTAGATCCCACTCGGTTAAGAGATTTCTGAATCAATGGTTAAACTGATATAGTAAATGATCTGTTCAAATATACAACTTTAACTTGCAGATATTTAGAACTATTGTTATTCAAATAATACCTCTCTGATCAATGTATACTTTAGTTCCTTTGCTTTCATTCTTTCTTCTGCTTGGTGAATGCTTTGTCCTCTGTTGTTGGGTGTCTGTAGAATTCCTTGGCTCTGTCCTTCAGCTTGTATGATCATATCTACATGAAGAACTCAATCTTCACCAGAATATATTCAATATTCCTCTCTTCATAATGAATTCTTTGTCTCTTTATATAGACATGATTAGTTGTTTAATCTCCTTGTTTTTGTCATAGATCACTTCTTGATCCATAAAACTCACCATTCTTTTTTTTATCTCCTAAAGCTCTGCTTTAGTTTTACTCCATAGATCTCTGTGAATAAAATGTGCTTTAAATCTTCTTCCATGCTTTATTTTAACTGGTTGTTGAAAATAAAGCAATCAATTAGTCAAACTCTAAATATATCTCTTTCCACCTAAGTAGTTTTTTTCATTCTTTAACTTCAGTTCTGATTGGTCATCAACTTCAGTTATGCTTGGTAACAAATTTAGTTTACTATGGTACTTGGTATACACTTTCTCAGTATACTTTTTTTATTATTGCGGTGCTTGGTATACACTGTGAACTACTCGGTGTTCGCTATTCGTCGGTATGAATTGTCTGTCGATGTTTATTTTCACTCCGTGTATACAGACTTTTATGTTTTACCGATCACATAAACTTTGTCTCTTCAGTTCTTCAATGTTATGACCGATATGTGTTTGAATAATCAAACCATATCAAGTTGACATCAATGAAAATACAATACATTAACTGATTTAATGTCCTGCATTCACTTTTGGATCTAGGTGATCATCAACTTATCATCTTCAAACATTCAATCAGTTATAGTTCATCAGTTAACATGTTTATTTTATTGCATGCATGGATTCACACAACATGGATCATCATCAGATCATGGATCAGGGTAGGGCTATAGTTGACTACACAGAGATATTTGTAGAAAGAGATCTACATTTTAGACATGTTATAGACTTATTTTATGCATTCTATACATGTACACCATGTCTATTTTGGACATTTCATCTGTTATATTTATTTTAGGCATTGAACATGTTCATTTGTGTGCATTTTAGAGTTTTCATGTGTTATGCTCATTTTAGATTAATTTTATACATTCTATGTACATACGTGCACATGTATATTTTAGGTCTATTTTATTTTATGTACACATTTTAGACATTTCATGTGCTATGTTCATTTTAGACTTATTTTATACATTCTATGTACATATGTGCACATGTATATTTTAGGTCCATTTCATTTTATGTACATGTTTTAGACATTTCATGTTCATTTATGTGTTTTAGATATTTCACGTGTTATGTTCATTTTAGACTTATTTTATACATTCTATGTACATACGTGCACATGTATATTTTAGGTCCGTTTCATTTTATCTACATATTTTAGACATTTCATGTTCATTTGTGTGTGTTTTACATTAGATTTCAGTTAAGAAAATTATTTATGAGATCTTGAATTACGCTAGTCAATATATATTGCAAAAATAAAGTAGGATTGAATGTACAATAAAAAGTAGGTTCCTTTAAGCAATCTAACAAATAATCTCATGATTTATTTATAATCTAAGATAAGTAATTTAGCTAACTAATTTTCCACATACAAGTGAACCTAAATACATATTTATACAAGTGGAGCTAATGCATTCTTTAGCTGATACGTAAAGAGCATTCAAATGAAACCATGAGCTAGGGATTAGAAACACTCAAGGACATGATCCTTGACTAAATAAGGAAATAATAAAAGATTATCATGTAAATATATAAAAGGATGAATCTTAGGAGGCCTATTGAATAAAAACAAATAACATTTAAAGAAAAATTTCAATGATTGTAGAAAAAGAATATATGTACAAGTTAAATGTACACATGTACCCCATCATGTCACATAAA
>MU227083.1:2133737-2177580 GCA_018584345.1 Thuja plicata
TGTGTACACTCACACCAAATCCTACAAAATATGATTTCAAACTCTAGAAAATATGAAAGTAAAAGCTACAAAAATAAGTTCAACCTAAATCTCTAGGTACATATAGTCTAGATCCTCTCTATCTTTTATTATCTTCAAAATTGTTTCATGTTCTTCAATAGGAAACCTCCACTTTTGGTTGCCACGTACTTTTTTTGGCAATATCTCCAATTGCAATCTTGTCTCTATAATAGGGTATTAGGCAATGGCTTCTTTTTTCTTTTTTTTTGAGAGAGAGAGAGATGCATTAGACATAGTACCAATGCAAATGCATATCATTAATGGGGTATTTAGGTAGTATACCATTCATATTAGCAAATTGATATGCACTGGAACCACAAAATTTAGTGATGATAAAAGGACTAAGCCAATATGAACTAAATTTCCCTTTTTTCTTAGATAGGGAGTTAATATTACATTGATTCACATACATAACCAAATCTCTTATTTAAAAGGATCCATCAGTGACCTTTTTATATTGTTTCTACAAATATTTGTTATATGGTTCAAAATGTCCAACAACATTAATTCATTGTTCGTCCAACATTTTAAGTTTCTGAAAAGGTTGTTCTTTATAAGTGCCATTATCAATTATTTTGTTAATAGAATACCTTAGCAAAGGTATTTCCAAATCCAAAGGCATAGTCACGTCTGCACCATAAAATAAGTTATACGGTGTTGTTCATATAGAGGTACGAACACTTGTTCTGTAAGGCCATAAAGTATATATTAATTTTGCATGTCAATCCTTAGCAGGTTTATTGATAGTTTTTCTAAGAATTTGCTCAATTATCTCATTAGATGCCTCAGCTTGAACATTGGATTGAGGATGATAAGTAGTAGAAAAATATTGTTTTTCTATTGGGGTATATTGAGTCTTATAATCTAACAAAGTACGTCTAATGCAATACATTGGTTTCCCTTTTCCATTTTGATCATGCTGAGGCAACACCACCTCAAGAGCATGAGGAAAAACAAAATTATATAAGAAGAAAGGCTGACTAAGTTGAGAGGGCTGCAGAATTAGAGGATTAGCAAGGTATTGTTTAAAATCCTCAAATGCTTTATGACAGTCGTCATTCCATAAAAATATGTTGTCTTTATTTAAAAAAGGGTAAAAGGAATTGTTCAATCTGTAAGATGTGACACGCACCTACAAATAGCTTAAATGTTTCCTTCTAGACTGCAAAGTTGTGATATATTTCAAGGAGGCGGCATATTGACAATGACATCAATTTTTTTAGTATCCACTTAAATACCCTTATTTAAGATTATGAATCTAAGAAGTTTTCCACTATCTACACCAAAAGCACATTTTCAAGGGTTCAAATGCATGTGGTACATACAAATTCATTCAAATATTTTTGTAAGAAAAGGAACATGATCTGTATGAGAAATGAAATTGGCTAAGATATCATCAACACAATCTTGTAATATTTTATGAATGTAATCATGAAAGATAAGCGTCACAACACGTTGATAAGTGGCACCAATATTTTTCAATCCAAATGTCATGATAACCCAATAAAATGTTTCCCAAGGGGTTATGAAAGAATTTTTCTATTCATCTTGGGGAGGAATGAATGTTTGATTATAACTAGAAAACTCATCCATAAAGGATAATCAAATATGTCCTACTATAGAATCTACTATCAATCAATATTTGAAAGAGGAAAGTCATCCTTTAAAGAACCTAATTAAAGTCTAAAAAATCCATGCACATTCAAACTTTAATCTCACTCTTAGATAAAACAAAAATGTTTAAGATCCATGGGGAATTATCTATAGGACAAAAGAAACCAACATCAAGGATTTTTTCAATTTAAAAATTTACAAGTAAAGCAATCTTGGGATTCATGTTTAAAATTTTTTGTTTTAACTAGTTTCAATTTTTTTTTGTTTAACCAGTTTCGCGTTCAGAATGAGGACATTGTTATGGGTCATAATCTTAGGATTAATGCCTGACATATTAGAATAAGCCAAAGAAAATATGTTTGGAAACTCATGAATAATACAAGAAAGCTCTTTTTTTCATTCTCATCCAAATATTTTCCATTTTTTATTACCTTTTTCGCATTATACGGATCCATTTGCACATCAATGGTATCGGTAATCAAAAGATTACTTTGTTGAGGGATAATATCCATAGGAAAATGAGGTTCATGTATGTCTTTAGAATTAGCATCTTTCCCAAATTAATCTTCAACATTAAAATAATAAGGGAGTCCCTAGTTATGGTGGCACTAGGGAACATTGTCATATGCTCCCAAAAATTCAGCCAAAGCATCACCGCTACAAAAAATTTCCAAATAAGGCACATCATCAATAACATCAAAATAAATAAGATGAGCATTAACAAGAGAAAGAGGCCCTGAAGATATAGTGTTAATATTGAGATAAGGTTTATGATATTTCATTGGTGGTTTTTAAGGATTATATCCAACGCCAAAATAATGTGCATGTTCTTTATTTACCAAAGGTACTTGAATTCCTTGCTCATGTAGACCACACTCATTACCATTGAATCCATATTTTAAAAATAAACTATAACCAGGACCATAAGAAGAAGCCATATAAAAAATATTTAATGGATATTCATAGGTAAACATGTCATAATAATTAGGTTTTATAGTTTTGAATAATTCAATAGAATTGGAGGCAACAACATAGTTATTACTAAGTTGGTTAGAAAGAGAAAATATTTCTTGGGTTTTGATTATTGTGCAGTGCACCCATGACTATCACTGATTGACTATCATTCTACAAGATTTATGTTTTTAATAAATGGATTGATCTTGGAGGATCATCCTACTTTGGTTATGGATCCATGTGTGTGGTCAAGGATCTCTTAGGCAATCTTATGAGCCTAGAGATGCCTTAGTCCATTTGGATCACCTAGTTAGGCTTAAATTTCTTTAAGCATGATTTTATATTTTTAAGAGTCCTTGGTGTTAAATATTTGGATCCATGTCATTTTGGACATACTATGTCAAGTTGATAGGTTTGGATTCATTCCAAAAGTCTTTGAGTGCAACAGACAAGTTTTTGCCAAATGTTGAAAAGTTGTCAAAAATGTTGTTCATGCAACTTCCAAAAGTTGCTCGAGAGTTGCAAGATAGAAGCCCAATAGTCATAGGGAATTTTGGATCGATCTAAATTCACATATGAAGTGTTTTTAATTTCTTACTTCGAGCCTATATGCTTAGAATTTTTGTATTGAAGTTTTGATGCATATGGAATGGAAGATGAAGAGTTTTTTGAGCATTTCTGAGTTGTACAGCCATGTCTGGTGTGATATTTGGAAACTAATTTGATTTTTTGAAGGCACTCTATGTTAGAATAACTTTCCAATTGGTTTGAAGTCATTTAGTTTTGGTTTGAGGTATTTTTGATTCAGTTTTCCAAAAAATAGTCTAGAAAGAGGCTTACTAGAAGCACATTTCACCAATGGATTCCTAACTTTCATTTTGTCTAGTGGAATTCACTAAGATAATAGAAAATGCAATTTAGGATGGTATATTTAAGGAATATAAAATCCCAGAAGATGCCTCAAAGGGTAAATCCCTCATGCATCATGCCCTAGGCTTAATATCTCAATGTATTCAACCTAGAATGGAGGAGAATGAAGTGATATGTTTGTTAGATAGTTTGATTGAGTGAACTAAAAGAGGATTTGAGTTGTGGGGAGTTATTTGAAGAGGTCTAAGGCACTTTTTCAATCTAATTCACCCAATTTCTATTACTTTCTTTGATATCCAAGCCTAATTTATCCAATCAGGTCTGCAAACTTGGTGAGTGTTAGGTGTTGCTGGAGTGGAGTTGGAGTCTAGGGATTTGGGGTTTGAAATAACTTCCAAAAGGGTATTTGGATATATCCTTAGTCTCCTAAAAGGTGATTAAGAGGAAAATTTAAGTCCAAATAACCACTTGGATAGACCTACAAGGAATTCTAGAACAGTCCTAAATAGGTACTGTACGACAGTTGGAGGGAAAAACCAAAAGGAAATTCTTGGTCCTTATCACATAAGGAAGGTGTCCCAATATTTAGTTGGTCTTGGTGAAGTAACTAGTGAAGACTTCTAGTTTGTGGCTTGGAATAGGGCTAATGTCCCAAAAGCTCAATAGTGTAAGATCTTGAATTTAATGGTATTTAATTGGGAAGAGTTAATAAGTAGTTCTACCACCTTGAATAGGTAGAATACATTGTGTAAATAAGGATATAGGATCCAAGGAAAGTATAATTTGAATTGGGTATCTCAAGGAAGAGAAAGAAGACATACCAAACTTCTTTATATCACCTCTGTATTAGGTGGAATCATAGCTTATAAAGTTCTTGGGAATAAGAATGGCAGAGAAGGTTGATGATACTGATGGAGAGATCCCTTTGAGGGTCACTAAAAAGGAGCTAGCCAAGATTTTGAGGGAGGAGGAAACTAAGAATAAGAAGATGGAAGCATAAATAAATAAATTGAAGAGTTCTTAGATAAGTAGGAGTACTGGTGATGATTCAAAATTAGACCAAGAAGAAGAAGAAGAAGAAGAAGAAGAAGAAGAAGAAGAAGAGAATGAGACATAGAGGACAAGGGTGCCAGAACAGAAAAAAGATCTTAGAAGCTTTGGAGAGAGTGGGTAGGAGAGATAACAAACTAGACCTACCAATGTTTATGGGAAAGATGTACCCTGAGGAATGCATGGATTGGGTAGATGCACTAGAAAATTATTTTGAGTGTGAGGATATCCCTATCTCACAGAGAACAAATATTTCCAAGTATAAAATGAAAGGACATGCTCTAAGTTGGTGGAACTTCCTACAAAGGGAGAGAGTAGAGAAAGAAAAATACCCTATAACCATATGGAAGAAGATGTTGAGAGAAATCAAGAGACAATTTTTTCCCAAAGATTATAAGGTAACTCTACATAACAATTTAAAAAATATAAAGCAGAAGGATCTTGATGTGGGATCTTACATTGATTATTTCCACAAGATCTCAATGAAGACAAAGACCCCTGAGAGTAAGAAAAAAAACTTGCTAGATACATGAATGGGCTTAAGTATAGTATTCAGGATGAACTAAGTTTGTTTTGTCCACAATTTGTACACCAGTGCTATCAGATGGATATGAAGATTGAAGATAAACAAAAGTGGAGAGGAGAACAGAATAATAGAGGAAGAGGAAATGGTTTCAGAGGTAGAGGAAGGTTTCAAGGAAGAGGATCATATCAAGACCAAAGGGAGAATCCAATCACCAAGAGTATGACAAAGAGAATAATCACAAAGGTAATTTAAGAGGGTTTAGAGGAAATAGTAGAGGAATGATAGGAGGTATAAGTACCTCTATGCTCACTGGAAAGTGTTTCTCCTACAATCATATTGGTCACCAATCTTTTAGATGCCCAAACAGGGGCAGCACATCGGGAGGAGATAGGAGAGTCCAACTCACCCAAGATGAGGAATGTCAAAGAATAACTTTCTATCACACCACTACATCCAGACCTACATATACTAAGAAAGGAGAGTACATAATGTTCAATAGAGAATTCTTGAAGGTTCCAAATCCCAAGGAGCCCCCACAAAGGAAGAGTCTATTCAAACCTCACTGTAAGGTACTTTGTAATATTTGTAACATTATTGCTGATTCTGGTTCCACTAAGAATTTAGTTTCTAATGCAATGATAGATAAGATTGGTTTGAGGATAATATCCCATCCAATCCCTTATAAAGTATCTTTGCTTAATAAAGACCAACAAACTTTTGTAGATGAGAAAAGTTGGGTAGAGTTTCAAGTAAGAGAATACAAAGATAAAGTCTTGTGTGAAGTTGTGAATATGGATGCATTTCATCTTCTCCTAGGAAGACCTTGGCAATATAATGTTGATTCTCAACATGGGGGTAAGAATAATGTGTATACTTTAACTAAGAATGGGATTAGTTACCCTATGACACCCCTCCCTGATTCTAAGAAAGATAGAGCTTTAACAAACAATGTTACCTTAGTAGGAGAGAAGAAATTTTTAAAATTCTCAAAGGAAAGAGACACACCTTTTTTTTCCATTATAGTAAATCCCAAAAAAGAGTCTAAAAGGATACCAAAAGGTCAAGAACCTCAGATAAGTGTTGGCCCTAAAGAAGTACAAGATTTTTTGAACAAATATAAAGGAATAGTTGCAGACAAGAGTACTAATGTTTTGCCACCATAGAGAGATATTAGCCACTATATAGACCTCATACTTGGTTCTACCTTGCCAAATAAGGCTGCTTACAAGTTGACCCCTGACCAAAATGCAAAAGTTGCAAGACAAATTCAAGAATTGATGGAGAAAGGTTTCATTAGGAAGAGCATAAGCCCCTTTGCAGTCCCTAAAGTCCTAGCACCTAAGAAGGAGGGTACATGGAGGCTATGTACTGAATCTAGAGTCATCAATAAGATAACCATTAGTTATAGGTTTCTTATGCGAAGGATATGTTAGCGCTTTTTCTTGCAACACTTACCTAATGATGACTATATACCTGGTATACTTGAATGTAACCTCTTTTAGGCAAGAGAAAGGCTAATTTCTAAGGATTGGATAATATCCTTCTTTGTTTTTGAGCTCCATAGACTTAGGCATGTTTTACCTTTTAAAGATTACTGATACCTCAGTCTATGTATTTGGTGGATTGTTTCATTCACTGGGTATGAACTAGAAACCTCACTGTAACAACTTATAGAACACTTTAGAGATTGCAATGACTAACTTAAAACATAGTACTATAAGCCAGGCTATGGTTTTGAGAACATAAACCAATGAGACAAAGATTTTCATCCTTCTTACTTTTGATTTTAGGAGGGATAACCTAATGATTCACTCTCTAAAGAATCAACAAAGTGGACACTGTCCTGCTGACATAAGTCCTTGATGAGTTTAGCTCATATATTTTAGTGACAAGTATGTTTGGAATAATTTTGAATGTTTTAAAAACTTAAATGATGATAGATTACCAGACTCAAACCTAGATCAGTGCCTATCCTTTGGGTTATAGAGTCAAAAGCTTGAAGTCTCACATAAACAAAACACTGTAAGCTACCTTACAACCTACATGCAATTAGGATAAGCTGCCTTAAAAATTATCTAATTACCTCTAAAAAACTATATCAAATCCTTAAATACTGATATGCTTCCTGAAAATACTCACAAAACTTAGTTCTTTACATGAAAGAAACTTGCAAGTAATTAGATAGTCACCTTGTAACCAAAATGCTTCAGAATGCCTTACAATCTCAAGCATAAAAAAAGCATACATAGGAAATAAAGAGACAACAATATAAAAGAGTAAAATTGCACCGTATTTTATTGATGTAATCCTTTTTTCATATATAAAAAAGCTTTGAAGCTTGAAAGAACACAGGCACAGATTTAGAAAAACTGATCCTTTTTCATGTTTTTCATCCTCCCTTTTTTTAAAAATACAACTCTCTTCTATATATATATATAGGTCTTTAACCATCTTGGAATCCTTTTCAAAAGGATGCTACAAGCTTCAAATGGTCTTAGAAAACCTAACCCTAAAACTACAGAAGAGACAAAAAGAAAGAAAGAGAAAAAGCGATGGAATGACCAAGTCAAAAAGATGGAAATAGATATTCTTTGTTCTTCTCCCGATCTAGCAACTTGAATCTGATAGTATACATAGTAGATGGCAGAAGTTATGTTGAGTCTAGATGATCGTGCTTTTAGATTCACCTACATTATCCTTTTGCAATAACTGTCCTCTTTATCTTCAATAGTGAGGCACCAAGTAGTCACCCTTACTCATCGTCCAAGATTTATTCTTCAACTGCTGGCTTCTTTCTCTTAGGTGTATTCATCAACTCCAATGCTTTCACTTCATCATCTAATGGCCACTTGAAGTCTTGAGTACTCTATATTTGGAACTTTTGCTTGTCCCATCTTGCATCAATGATATTCTTGACATCTACTAGAAACTTGTTGATGTCAGTTTCTGCCTTGAAATCTTTGTCCAATATCTTATTGAACCCTTCTACATCCACATCTATTCCTGAAATAAATGCCTCATCACTAGGAATTTTTCCATCAAACTCAACCCTCCAGGCATCTAATTCCTTTACCTGATCATCATCTCCCCTTAAGGAAGGTATAAATCTGTTAAAATCATCAGAAAAGAGGCTTAACTTTACCTCAATTTGGTTCAATTTTCCCTTAAAGAATGAGAGAGCAATGTTAACTCTTTTGATCTCATCTTCAACTTCTGTGACTATTTCTGGCAAATCTGATCTCAGGGCTTGCAAAGATGCTAGCTTCTCAAATAATTGTACCCTAGTAGACCACTTAGTAAAATAGGGGTTTAGGATAGCCAAATACCCCATCACCTCTGTATGCAAAACTGGCAATTTGTTATAGGTATTGAGTACAACATCAGTTTTATCTTTTAGGATTTCAATTATATGTTGTAACACACCTTTCAATGCTCTTAAAGCAATTGCATTTCCTTTCTCTTCCTCAAATTTTTCCTCAACCACCTCTTCAGACTTTGCTTTGTCTTCAATTTGTAGGGGCTATGGTTGCATAGGTACATACATCACCTCAGGTTTCTCTTCCAATTCTTTCATCAGTTTCTTTATCATCTGATCCTGTTGGTATAGTTGCATTCAACATAATTCTCTATCTTTTGTCAATGCACTAGTCTCTTCTACCAACGTGCTACACTTATCAGACAATTGTTTAGTTTTGTCTTCATTCAAGTGAGCCCAGTGTGTCATGATTTGGGATATCTCCAAATCCCCTGTATTTTGCATTGTCCACACCATTTGACTTCCCACCATATTCTCTTGAATATTCATCACTTGGGGCTTTTGATCCTTTGGGAACAGGCTCCACATTGCAAAGGCTTGAGACTTTGGGCTATACCCAAATCCTTTTATTACATCACCCATCTGAACTTCACTAGCCATCTTGAGGTCTAGCTGTTTCCTTATTTGGTCAATTATGAAGGCGGATGCTAAATCCGAGCCCTCAGCTAATAGTCTTCCACTTCCTAGTACTAATTTCCTAGCATCTTTCAGTGAGATATCCTCATTTTTAGGATCATAAGTTTGCAAAGCCACCAATGCCTCATTAGTTATGGTCTCCTTACCATCAACTATCAGTTGAGCTCTTATTTGTTCTTTCTTATACCATCTCAGGAAGTCTTTGAACTCCTCAGTTTTCACAAAGTTATCATCAATCTTTCATCAATACATGCCTTAAGAGGCATTTCAACCTCATCATCTAAATCAGGTTGTTTTTTCTTTCCTTCCCTAATTGCTTTTCTTAGGTTATGATCATATAACCTATTGCCAGGTACTAAGGCCTTAGCCTTATCTTTCTTCTTATTTTTCCCTTCAGTTGAAGGCTGACCTATCTCTAATTTCTGCCTCTTTGCAGTAGGTTCTTCTTTATCATCTGGTTGGGTGACCATTGTCAAATCCACAATGTGGCCCTCTACTCCTTGCAGCTGTGGAATTTCAGCAATATCTTGTTGTAGTGGAGCATACCTAGCAGGAAGTGCATAATCACTGTCACTACTAGTGTTATATTCAGACTCTAAATGATCAGGTGTCTGAGCACCTTTTTTGTCAAGAACAGTATCAAGTTGTTCTATGAGGACATAATAGTTGTCTATCATGGCTTTAATCCTGTCAAAATATGGGAGATCAGGGTAAAAACCCCCAAAAGCCATCCCATTTCTCTTTATTTGCCTCTTAAGATTTAACAGCTCTTGAATCCTCAGTCTTCTTGTCTGAATATCATCTTCATCCAAGATGTTCCTTGTTGCATCTTCCTCTATGCATTCACAGTGGACATTAGTATTGGGGATTGTAGAAGTATACAATCTTCTTACCCCTGCCATAAATTATTCTTGGTCAATATATCTATAAGGGGCTACCCCCATTCTATATCCTTCCAACCATTGACCCACTGCATCAATAGCACCTTTGCCAATTGTGAAGTTAAAAATTCTAAATTGCCTAGGGGTCAAAGTCCCCTTCTTATGTGGCGCAAAATGCTCATTGTCTGTCAATAATAGCTGCCATATAAACTCCATTGCAGCTACTCTTGCTGGTACATAATATGGTAATAAATGAGGTCAGTGAATACACCCATATACCCTGATGACTATGTAATTCTCTTCCAAGAAGAAATCACCCCAATTATGCTTTCCACCCCACATATCTGTGTATTCACATGGCCTAAGTAGTTGTATAACTTTCAGTGGGATTCTTGTTCTGCTGATCCCCAAACTTTGTATTATTGGATACACGATCCAATTCTGAAAAACACAATAATCACAGTCCATAGAGGTGTAATTCCAAACCCTCACCCAAAATTGGATAGGATTTGGTCCTGCTTGGTAGAACCTCTGAGGGGGTAAATTATCAGCATCCATGATTACAAAATTGAAATACAATAGGAGATGCATGAGAATGGAGTAGTGTAAGAACTTAGGCTCCTTCTCCTTTGGGTCTTTCATCTTCTTCTGTGTTGCAATGAAACCCTCATGCATTTTATCAATGACATGCTGAATATAATCATAACTAGTATTGGAGTGGACCTCTTGTAGGTCCAACACCATCATCAAAATGCCTACACTAATCTTCTCTGCATCACCATCTATCCCTAGCACTCTACATAGGGCATAGGCAGCATACTTGATGTAGAAGTGTAAATCCTTGTAATAATATGGGCTGGTCCCAGACATAGGATCTAAATACTTTCTCACTTCTTTTAGTATATGTTTTAGCAACTGACCTCTAGCAATACCAGGCTTCAAAGTATATCTTTTTTGCTGCTTTGTCATGTCAATTCTGGTAGACATGGTGCTATATAAGCCAAAGGCTTGCATGAATGAATTTTTGTTTAATATTAATAGGGCAGTGCCATCATTCCTTTTGATTTTCTTGGAAAAAACATCATACTGACTGGCCAGGTCTAAGAACAAGTCTACATCTACGAAGACATCAGGAACAATTAATCTGGCTAAACCACAGGTCCAAGGGTTTGACACTAGAATAGCCTTATCAGAATTCTTATATAAATAATTGAAAAGAGAAAAACCTGTTTCTCTTGGAGTAACAGCATCTCGAACATCTTGATAATCATCAATAAGCACATTTGCATTTGCTCTTTTGTTCTGAGTTGAACCAGGAAGCAGCCTGAGGAATTCATCTGAAAAATTTACTTTTCCCTTGGCCTCATCTTCCACCTTCTCACTTTCACCACTGGTCGAGGCTACACTGACCACTATGCTCATGTTTATAGTTCTTGAATCTCCTTTTCTCTACCGATATTGAAACAAATCTAACACTAAGATTCACAGACTGCCCTGTGCATAATTCTCTGGAAACAATGAACTTTTAAACCACAGAAAACCCTACAATTCTCTGAATTTTTACTCTATCAGACAACTCAGCTCTTCACGTTTTGGAATTATAAAAGCAAGGTGAATGCAAATGAACATACCATAAACTCCTTATAGTAATCTTTCGAAGTACACAGCTCGTGATTTTTAGAACAACAATTCTGTCTTTAATTCCACATACTGCGAACATAATTAAAAACCTAGTCGTAGTTTCTTGAGCGTGACAGGAAAATCAAATTCATAAAACTGAATCCTCGGCAAAACCTTATAAAATTCAAATGAGCTGACATGTCATCCTTGGATTGGCCCACTATCATACATCTTAGTTACCCTTTTCTACACAGTAATCAAAATCTCAGCCTCTGATTGGTCGATGAATGATTCATACTGACATACTTGATACTGCCACCTTTTCACAAAATTTGGTATTAAGAAACCACACGACTACACATTATTTCTCTGTTGCTAATCCCAATCCTTAACCCATGATTTCTTTGGAGACATAGTGACTACACAACTTTCCTTACCTTTGCTAACCACAGTCATCATTTGGCGATTTACGCGACAATGAGAAAATCAAAGTCACCAGTGGTTATCATTAACCTACGCTCTCTTCTAAGACTATGCAACTAACTGTCATTGTTAACCTTCACAGTTATTTTTTAGTCACAAAATGTCATCTTTCCTTTGCCAGACTGCGTGACTGCCCTTAGTCACCCGATCGCGAAATGCAAATGCTGAGTGCCAAAACTTCTTGAGACACTGCGACAAGGCATCCTGCCCTTTAATTTATCTGACGACCTCGTGAAAAACCTTTAGCTACTGGGTTGTGAGGACTTTTCTCCTTGGGTTATTTTATTCTCATACTTGGTCACTATTGTAGGATCTTTTAATGACTTTATCTAATGGCTTTCGCTTAATCGCCAAGTAATTACTCATACCCTTAAAATCTTCTGAGACTTTGCGACCAACAGAAACTCCTAGTCAGTCTCATAGTCGCTAAATAAACTTTTACCTTTAAGCGATCACTTTGAAGTCCATTTACCTCCTGACACATGTCTTATCTTGATTGAAAGCTAAGTTATCTGATGACAACCCGACTTTGCTCTATCCAAAACCGCTAAACGTTAGTCGCATAGTCTCAGAGGTTTTAACTTAACTGGCATCTTTTATGGAGACTGCGTGACTAAAGCCTTTATATCACTCATAGCCTCAGACTCATTTAGCGATTATGTGACATAAAGAAATCACAATGTCTTGTAATAAACCCTTGACTACTAAAAACTTCTTGCGACCTCCTAACCTGTTTGTGGGCCCCTTGATATATTGCTGTTCTGTTCAATGATTTTGTGACTATGCGATAAAAAGTAAATTGCAAAGTCTGGGAAAGAAAAAGGAATATTCTGATGTTGCATGAGACAACGCGACAAAGGCTAATTGCTAAGTCTTGGATAAAAAGGAATATGTCATTTTAAGTTATGCGACTAGGTGATTAGAATACAACTCATGACTTAAGTGAGGTAAAAAGGTAACTGAGAAACGTAAACGAACAGGACCTGAGGGTTTCTTTTTCAAATTTGAACATTGAATAAGAGCTAGGGTTTCAAGATTTTTGAATATTCTCATAGGTTTAGACTTGAAAACATGAAAATTTGGAGAGGGAAAACCACAAAGCTAAGGGAAAGAAGCCAAAACCTGGAATACAACCAACAGGATAGAAGATCTCATGGACTGTCTAGGAGGAGAAAAATATTACTCAAAAATTGATCTAAAGAGTGGGTATCATCAAATTGGGATCAAAGAAGGGGCTGAGTGGAAGACAACTTTCAAAACCAATGAGGGGTTGTTTGAATGGGTAGTGATTCCCTTTGGTCTCTCTAATGCTCCTAGTACTTTTATGAGATTTGTGAATGAGGTCCTTAAGTCTTTCATAAATCACTTTTTTGTTGTTTACTTAGATGACATATTGATCTTTTGCAAGGATAAAGATGAGCATCTGATATATCTAGGCATGGTAATGAAGAGAATACATAAAGAAAAGTTGACTATAAGTTTGAAAAAAATGTGTGTTTATGCAAGAAGAACTTATATTTCTTGGTTTTTTCATCTCCAAGGGTAATTTGAAAATGGATCCTTCCAAGGTTGAAGCCATACTAAATTGGCCCAATCCAAAATATTTCAATAAGGTCAAAATTTTCCATGGGATATCTAGTTTCTATAGGAAATTTGTGAAGAACTTCATTGGGGTGAGTGCACCAATGATAGATACTATCAAAGGGGGAAGGAAATGAAAGTTTGTATGGAATGATACTGCAGACAAGTACTTTGAATATCTGAAAACAAGGGTCTCTTAACAACCTATCTTAACACTACTAGATTTCCATAAGGTTTTCTCCATTTAATGAGATGCTACTAAGAGAGCTATTGGGGGTGTTCTCAGTCAAGAAGGGAGACCTGTGACATTCTTTAGTGAAAATATTAATGAAGATAAACAAACATACTCTACCTATGATTTAGAGATATATGCTATGGTCCAATCACTGAGATAGTGGAGGCATTACTTATTTCCAAAGTAATTTATTGTATATACTGACTACCATGCATTGAGTTTTCTTAATAGGCAGGAGAAGATGAACCATAGACACCTCAAGTAGATGGAGTACTTGCAAGAATTCACTTTCACCATAAAACACAAGAAGGGGGTAGAAAATAAGGTAGCTCATGCATTGGGTAGAAGGAATTTGTCTATACAAGAAGTGACCTTGGAAAGTGTAGGTATCTCTATCCTCAAGGACATGTATCCAAATGATGAAGACTTCAAAGAAATTTATAAAGTTTATTTGGAACTAGGAGATAGATATCATACTAAGTTTGAAGAATATATGATTCAAGAAAGTTTTTTGTTTAAAGGGAGTCAATTTTACACCCTTGATTGTTCCATGAGTGAGAACATCATAAAAGAGAAGCATTGTGTATGTCTATCAGGCCAATTTGGTCTTGAAAAGACACTTGAACTAGTAAGAAGATTCTACTTTTGGTGCAAGATGTAGACTGAGATAAGGAGATTTGTGGAGTGTTGTCTAGTTTTTCAAAAATCCAAAGGCACCAGTTTGAATGCAGGCTTGTACACACCATTACTCATTGATAACAAACCTTGGGACTCCATCAACATGGATTTTTTATTGGGTCTTCCAAGGACAAAGGCAGACTATGAAAGTGTTTATGTGGTTGTAGACATGTTCTCCAAGATGGCACACTTCCTACCTTGTAAGACTACACATGATTCCTCAAGTATTGTAGGGCTATTCTTCAAAGAGATTGTAAGACTCCATGGTTAACCACTCACCATTGTTTTAGAGAGAGACCCCAAGTTTTTGGGACATTTTTGGCATACCTTGTGGAAGAAACTTGGAACAAATCTAGCTATGTCATCTTCTTACCACCCTCAATCAGATGGATATTCTAAAGTCATTAATAGATCTTTGGAAAAATTTCTAAGATGTTTGATAAAGGAGTATGGAGTGGCATGGGACTCAATCCTACCAAAAGTAGAGTTCTCCTATAATGATTTTGTCAATAGAAGTTCAAGACCCATTCCTTTCAAAATTGGCTATAGATCCCACCCTAGGGGTGTCTTGGAACTAAGAAAAATCTAAAATTTTGGCCAAAGGAGTGCTCAAGATGAAGATTTTGCACAGGTAATGAAGAAAATCCATCAACAAGTTAAACACAGACTACAAAAAACCTCTGAGAAGTATAAAAAAGTAGTAGATGTCAAGAGGAGAGATAACCAATTCAAGGTTGGAGACATGGTTATGGCTCACCTAAAGAAAAAAATACTACCTAAGGAAAAGTACACCAAGCTGATGATGAAAAAGATTGGCCCCTTCAAAATCTTGAAGAAATGTGGAAATAATGCATATAGAATTGAATTACCTTCAACCATTGGTTTATCCACCATTTTCAATGTAGCTGACCTATATCCATACAAAGGTCTTGTTACTAATGTCTCCACTGTAGATGCTCAAGATCTGCAATAGGACAAGGAGCTACAAGACCTATCAAAACCACCAACACAAGAGATTGACTATATACTAGACAAGACGATATCCAAACAAACTAGAAGGTCCACTTTCTATGAATATCTATTCAAATGGAAACACAATTCAATAGAGGATGCTAGCTGGTTGACACCTAAAAGATATCAAGAAGATTGATTTCAATCTAAAAGATCTCCCAACTCAAGGGACTTGAATTAATTTTGTCTTACGGAGTATGGTATAATGCACCCATGATTGTCACTGAATGAATATCATTCTACAATATTTGTGTTTGTAATAAATGTATTTATCTTAGAGGTTCATCCTATTTTTGTTATGGATCCGTATGTGTGGTCAAGGATCTCTTAGCCAATCTTATGAGGCTAGAGATGCCTTGCTCCATTTGGATCACTTAGTTAGGATTAAGCTGCTTTAAGCATGATTTTATGTTTTTAGGAGTCCTTGGTGTTAAATCTTTGGATCCATCTCATTTTTGGCATATTATGTCAATTTGATAGGTTTGGAATCATTCCAAAAGTCTTGAAGTGCCAAAAGACAAGATTTTGCCACAATTTGAAAAGTTATCAAAAATGTTGCTCATGCAATTTCTGAAACATGCTAGAGAGTTGAAAGTTGGAAGCCCAATAGTCATAGGGAGTTTTGGATCAATCTAACTTCACACATTATGTTTTTTTAAGTGCTTAATTCAAATATATATGGTTAGAAGTTGTGTATTGAAGTTTTGATGCATTTCAAATGGAAGATGAATAGTTTTTCTGAGCATTTCTGAGTTGTACGGCCGTGTTTGTGGTGATATCTGAAAAATATGTTTATTTTTTTAAGGCCCTCTATGTTAGAATAATTTTCCAATTGGTTTGAAGTCATTTAGTTTTGGTTTGAGGTGTTTTTGATTCAGTTTTCCAAAAATAGTCCAGAAAGAGGCTTACTAGAAGTAGATTTCACCAATGGAGTCCTAATTTGCATTATCCAGTGGAATTCACTAAGATCCTAGAAAATTAAAGTTAGGATGGTATATTTAAGGATTCTAAAATATCATAAGATGGCTTGAAGGGTAAATCCCTTATGCATCAAGCCCTAGGCTGAATATCTCAATGTATTCAGCCTAGAACGAAGGAGAATGAAGTATTATGTTTGTTAGATAGTTTTATTGAGTGAAATAAGAGTGGAATTGAGTTGAGGGGAGTTATTTTAAGAGGTCTAAAGTATTTTTTCAATCCCATGCACCCAATTTCTAGTACTTTATTTGATAGCCAAGCCTAATTTGGCCAATTAGGTCTGTGAACTTGGTGAGTGTTAGGTGTTGCTGGAGTGGAGTTAGAGTCTAGGGCTTTGGGGTTTGACATAAATTCCAAAAGGGTATCTCTATATATCCTTAGTTTCCTAAAATGTGACCGGGAGGAAAAGGGAAGTCCAAATAACCACTTGGATAGACCTACAAGGAATTCTAGGACAGTCCTACATAGGTACTATATGATAGTTGGAAGGCCAAACCAAAGGGCGATTCTTGGTCCTTATGACATAAGGAAGGTGTCCCAATATTTATTTTTGGTTGGTGAAGTCATTAGTGAAGACTTCTAGTTTGTGGCTTGGAATAGGGCTAGTGTCCCTAAAGCTCAAACGTGTAAGATCTTGAATTGAATGGTATTCAATTGGGAAGACTTAATAAGTAGTTCTATGACCTTGAATAAGTAGAAGAAATTGTGTAAATAATGATATAGGACCCAAGGAAAGTATAATTTGAGTTGGGTATCTCAAGTAAGGGAAAGAAGACATACCACACTTCTTGTTGTTACCTCTGCATTAGGTGGTATCAGAGCTTAGAAAGTTCTTGGGAATAAGAATGGCAGAGAAGGTTGATTATACTAATGGAGAGATCCCATCGAGGGTCACCAACATGGAGCTAGCCAAGATTGTGAGGGAGGAGAAAACTAAGAATAAGAAGATGGAAGAAAAAATAGAGAAATTGAAGAATTCTCAAATAAGTAGGACTACTAGTGATGATTTAGAATCAGACCAAGAAGAAGAAGAAGAGGAGAAAAATACTGAGAGGAAAAGGGTGCCAGAAGAGCAAGGGATCTTAGAAGCTTTGGAGAGAGTGGGTAGGAGAGATAACCAACTATACCTACCAATGTTTATGGGAAAGATGGACCTTGAGGAATGCATGGATTGGGTAGATGCCCTAGAAAATTATTTTGAGTGTGAGGATATCCCTATTTCATAGAGAACAAAGATTTCCAAGTCTAAAGTGAAAGGACCTGTACTAATTTTATGGATCTTTCTACAAAGGGAGAGGGTAGAGAAAGAAAAAGACTCTATAACCACATGGAAGAAGATGTTGAGAGAAATCAAGAGACAATTTGTTCCTGAAGATTATGAGGTAACTCTACATAAGAAGTTACCAAATCTAAATTAGAAGGATCTTGGTGTGGGATCTTACACTGATTAATTCCACAAGATCTCAATGAAGACAAAGACCCATGAGAGTGAGAAACAAAAACTTTCTAGATACATGAATGGGCTTAAGTACAATATTCAAGATGAACTAAGTCTATTTTGTCCATAATATGTACACCAATGCTATTAGATGGATATGAAGATTGAAGAGAAACAAAAGAGGAGAGGAGAACAAAACAATAGAGGAAAGGGAAAAGGTTTCAGAGGTAGAGGAAGGTTTCAAGGAAGAGGATCATCTCCAAGAAGAGAGGGAGAATACAATCACCAAGAGTATGAAAAAGAGAAGAATCACAAAGGTAATTTCATAGGGGGTAGAGGAAATAGTAAAGGAAGGTCAGGAGGTAGAAGTACCTCTATATTAACTAGAAAGTGTTTCTCCTACAATTAGATTGGCCACCAATATTTTAGATGCCCAAACAAGGCTGACACATCAGGAGGAGATAGGAGAGTCCAACTCACCCAAGATGAGGAATGTCCAGGCATGAATTCCTATCACACCACTACATCAAGACCTAAAGACCCTAAAGAAGGAGATTTCATAATGTTTGATGGAACACTCTTGAAGGTGCCAACTCCCAAGGAACCCCCACAAAGGAAGAGTCTATTCAGAACTCACTCCAAGGTACTTGTAAGATTTGAAAAGTTGTTGTTGATTCTGGTTCCGCAAAGAATTTAGTTTCTAATGAAATGATAGATAAGATTGGTTTGAATAAAATACTCCATCCAAGCCCTTATAAAGTATCTTGGCTTAATAAATACCAACAAACTTTGGTAGATGAGCAATGTTGAGTAGAGTTTCAAGTAGGAGAATACAAATATAAAGTCTTATGTGAAGTTGTGAATATGGATGCATGTCATCTTCTACTAGGAAGACCTTGTAAATATGATGTTGATTCTTAACATGGGGGTAAGAAAAATGTGTATACTTTAACTAAGAATGGGATTAGTTACACTATGACACCCTTCCCTAATTATGAGAAAGATAGAGTTTTAACAAACAGTGTTACCTTAGTGGGAGAGAAGGAAATTTTGAAAGTCCTTAAGGAAAGAGATACACATTGGTTTTCCATCATAGTAAAACCCAAATTAGAGTCTAAAAGGATACCAAAAGGTCAAGAACCTCAGAGAAGTGTTGGCCCCAAATAAGTACAATATTTGTTGAACAAATACAAAGGAATAGTTGCAGACAAGAGTACTGATGTCCACAGAGAGATATTAACCAGTGTATAGACCTCATACCTTGTTATACCTTGCCAAATAATGCTGCTTACAAGTTGACCCTTGACCAAAATTTAGAAGTTTCAAGACATATTCAAGATTTTATGGAGAAAGGTTTCATTAGGAAGAGTATAAGCCCCTTTGTAGTCCCTGTAGTCCTAGCACCTAAGAAGGATGGTACATGGAGGCTATGTACTGAATCTATAGGCATCAATAGGATAACCATTAGATATAGGTTTCATATGCCAAGGATAGAAGATCTCATGTACTATCTAGGAGGAGCAAAATATTACTAAAAATTTGATCTAAAGAGTGGGTATTCTCAAATTAGGATCAGAGAAGGGGATGAGTGGAAGCTAGCTTTCAAAACCAATGAGGGGTTGTTTGAATGGGTAGTGATGCCCTTTGGTATCTCTAATACTCCTATTATTTTTATGAGATTGATGAATGAGGTCCTTAAGCCTTTCATAAATCATTTTTTTTTGTTTACTTAGATGACATATTGATCTTTATCAAGGATAAAGATGAGCATTTGATATATCTAGACATCGTAATGAAGAGAATACATAAAGAAAAGTTGAGGATAAATTTGTAAAAATATGTGTTTATGCAAGAAGAACTGATATTTCTTGGCTTTGTCATCCCCAATGGTAATTTTAAAATGGATCCTTCCAAGGTTTAAGCCGTACTAAACTAGCCCACTACAAAATCTTTCAGTGAGGTCAAAAGTTTCCATGGGCTAGCTAGTTGCTATAGGAAATTTTTGAAGAATTTTAGTGCAGTGAGTACACCAATGATAGATACTATCAAAAGGGGAAGGAAATGAAAGTTTTTATGGAATGATGCTATAGAAAAGTCCTCTGAATATCTAAAAACAAAGGTCTCTCAACAAGCTATCTTAACACTACTTGATTTCCATAAGGTGTTCACCATTTAATGTGATGCTAGTAAGAGAGCTATTGGGGGTGCTCTCAGTCAAGATGGGAGACCTATGGCATTATTTAGTGAAAATATTAAGGAAGCTTAACAAAATTACTCTACCTATGATTTGGAGATGTATTCTATGGTCTAATCACTGAGAAAGTGGAGGCATTACTTATTTCCAAAGGAATTTCTTGTATATACTCACAATCATACATTGAGTTTTCTTAACAGGCAAGAGAAGCTGAACCATAGACATCTGAAGTGGATGGAGTACTTGAAAGAATTCACTTTCACCATAAAACACAAGAAGGGGGTAGAAAATAAGGCATCTAATGCATTGAGAAGAAGGAATTTGGCTATACAAGAAGTGACCTTGGAAAGTGTAGCTATCTCTATCCTCAAGGACATGTATCCTAATGATGAAGAATTCAAAGAAATTTATAAAGTTTATTTGGAACTAGGAGATATATATCATACTTATTTTGCAGAATATATGATTCAAGAAAGATTGTTGTTTAAAGGGAGTCAATTGTGCATCCCTGATTATTCCGTGAGGGAGAACATCATAAAAGAGAAGCATTGTGGATGTCTATCAGGACACTTTGGTCTTGAAAAGACACTTGAACTAGTAAGAAGATTCTACTTCTGGCCCAAGATGCAAAATAAGATAAGTAGATTTTTGGAGTGTTGTCTAATTTTTCAAAAATCCAAATGCACTAGTTCCAATGTAGGATTGTACACACCATTACCCATTCCTAATAAACCTTGGGACTCTATCGACATGGATTTTGTATCGAGTCTTCCAAGGAAAAAGGTAGTCTATGATGGTGTTTATGTGGTTGTAGAAAGGTTCTCCAAGATAACACACTTCCTACCTTGTAAGACTACACATGATGCCTCGAGTATTGCAGGGCTATTCTTTAAGGAGATTGTAAGACTCCATGGTTTACCACTCACCATTGTTTCAGATAGAGACCCAAAGATTTTGGGACATTTTTGGTGTACCTTTTGGAACAAACTTGGAACAAATATAGCTATGTCATCTTCTTACCACCCTTAATCAAATGGATAGAATAAAGTCATTAAAAGATCTTTGGTAAACTTGCTAAGATGTCTCACAAAGGAGTATGGAGTGGCATGGGACTCAATCCTCCCAAAAGTAGAGTTATCCTATAAAGATTCTGTCAACAGAAGCTCAAGACTCATTCCTTTCAATATTTTATATAGATCCAACCATAGGGGTCTCTTGGAACTAAGAAACATCCAAAATTTTGGCCAAAGGAGTGCTCAAGCTGAGGATTTTTCATAGGTAATGAAGAACATCCATCAACAAGAAAAAGATAGACTGCAACAAACCTCTAAGAAGTATAAACAAGTAGTAGATGTTAAGAGGAGAGATAACCAATTCAATGTTGGAGACATGGTTATGGTTCACCTGAAGAAAGAAAGACTACCCAAGGAAAAATACACCAAGATGATGATGAAAAAGATTGCTCCCTTTAGAATCTTGAACAAATGTGGAAATAATGCATATAGAATTGAATTACCTTCAATCATTGGTTTATCCCTAATTTTAAATGTAGCTAACCTATATCCATCCAAAGGTCTAGTTAGTGATGTCTCTATTGTAGATGCTCAAGATCTACCACAAGACAAGGAGCTACAAGACCTACCAAAAGCACCAAAACAAGAGATTGACTGTATAATGGAAAAGAGGATAGCCAAACAAACTAGGAGGTCCATTTTCTATAAATATATAGTCAAATACAAACACCATTCAATGGAGGATGCTACCTAGTTTACACCTGAAGATATCAAGAAGACTGGTTTGAATCTAAAATATCTCTCAACTCAAGGGACTTGAATTAATTTATTCTTAGGGAGTATGATGTAGTGCACCCATGACGGTCACTGATTGACTATCATTCTACAAGATTTTTGTTTGTAATAAATGGATTGATCTTAGAGGATAATCTTATTTTGGTTATGGATCCATGTGTGTGGTCAAGGATCTCTTAGGGAATCTTATGAGCCTAGAGATGCCTTAATCCATTTGGATCACCTAGTTAGGCTTAAGTTTCTTTAAGCATGATTTTATGTTTTTAGGAGTTCTTGGTGTTAAATATTTGGATCCATGTAATTTTGGGCATATTATGTCAATTTGATAGGTTTGGATTCATTCCAAAAGTCTTCGAGTGCAAAAAGACAAGATTTTGCCAAAATGTTGAAAAGTTGTCAAAAATGTTGCTCATGCAACTTCCAAAAGTTGCTTGAGAGTTACAAGATAGAAGCCCAATAGTTATGGGGAATTTTGGATTGATCTAAAGTCACATATAAATTTTTTTTAAGTTCTTACTTCTAACCTAGACGGTTAAAAGTTTTGTATTGAAGTTTTGATGCATTTGGAATGGAATATGAAGATTTTTTCTGAGCATTTCTGAGTTGTATGGCCATGTCCGATGTCATATCTGAAAACTAAGTTGATTTTTTGAAGTCCCTTTGTGTTAGAATAACTTTACAATTGGTTTGGAGTCATTTAGTTTTGGTTTGAGGTGTTTTTGATTCAGTTTTCCAAAAATAGTTCAGAAAGAGGCTTACTAGAAGCACATTTCACTAATGGAGTCCTAACTTGCAATATGTCTAGTGGAATTCACTAATATCCTAGAAAATCAAATTTAGGATGGTATTTTTAAGGATTCTGAAAGCTTATAAGATGAATTGGAGGGTAAAGCCCTCATACATCAAGCCCTAGGCTGAATATCTCAATGTATTCATGTTAGAATGAAGGACAATGAAGTGTTATGTTTGTTAGATAGTTTGATTGAGTGAAATAAGAGTATATTTGAGCTGTGGGGATTTATTTTAAGAGGTCTGAAGCACTTTTTCAATCCCATGTACCCAATTTCTAGTACTTTCTTTGATATCCAAGCCTAATTTGGCTAATTAGGTTTGCGAACTTGGTGAGTGTTAGGTGTTTCTAGAGTAGATTTGGAGTCTATGGATTTGGGGTTTGACATGAATTACAAAAGGGTATCTTGATATATCCTTAGTTTCCTAAAAGGTGATCAGGAGAAAAAGTTAAGTCCAAATATCCAGTTGGTTAGACCTACAAGGAATTCTAGGACATTCCTAGATAGGTATTGTATGATATATGGAGGGACAAACCAAAGGGTTATTATTGTTCCTTATGACATAAGGAAGGTGTCCCAATAGTTATTTGGGGTTGGTGAAGTCACTGGTGAAGACTTCTAGTTTGTGGCTTGGAATAGGGCTAGTGTCCCTAAAGCTCAAAAGTGTAAGATCTTGAATTGAATGGTATTCAATTGGGAAGAGTTAATAAGTAGTTCTACCACCTTGAATAGGTAGAAGACATTATGTAAAGAAGGATATAGGATCCAAGGAAATTTTAACTTGAGTTGGGTATCTCAAGGAATGGAAAGAAGACATACCACACTTCTTATTGTTACCTCTGCATTAGATTGGATTCAACCTGCTCAGGTTCTATGGTTGGAACTTTATACTCCCCAACATAAGTAGGCACAAAATATAAGGATCCCCAGTCTCATCCAAAAGGATACTAGTAGGAGAGGGATCATCCTTAAGGGGGTGAATTTATTTCTTAATGGACTTGGGTAGACACAGTTTTAGTATTTGATTGAGTACATAAACAAATTTTCACTTAATCGTCAACATGAAGAGTATGCATGATATCGTTATATATAAAATTCAATTTGACATGAAGTGTTGAAGGAACAACATGCATAACATGAAATCAAGGTCTCCATAAAAGAAGGTTATAATTCCAAAAACATGGAATCACTTGAGTAGGTGTGCACAAGATAACATGATCCACCTTCACAAGTAAGGTGATAATACCCAAAGTTTTCTTAGCAACATTATAAAATCCATGAATATGAATAGAATCAGGTTTGATTGTAGTTACATCCACATTGATCTTTTGTAATAATTCAATTATGCAAACATTTATTCCAGACCTTTTAACAATTAAGGTCATATGAATAAAATTATCATTAATAAGAACATCAACCATAAGGGAATCCTATTGATCTTGTATTTCTTTAGAAGGTATCTCATCTTGAGAAAATACAATTTGAGCTTAAGCATTTATACTATGCATACATTCCAATATGGAATTGACTTTTTATTGTCTAGGAGATGGAATAGAAAGATTTGTTAAGCCTTGTTTCAATGCCCCATGATAAGTAGGGGATTTTTAGAGAAGTTCCCAAAGAGAAATCTTGGCAAGGGTAGCACACAATTATTCTACTAGTTCATACTCCTTTCCAAGATTATTAGGTAGACAAATTACTAAAGGAAGTGCATGTTGAGAGGATGGAAGATAAGTAGGTACAACAATATTAGTAGGTTGAGGATTGTTTCTTGTATGATAGATATGAGAAACTGATTGATAATTCTTAATAATCTCTATAGGACTGTTTGATTTTCCTTTTACAGTTATGATTGATTTGTTAGGAGTTTGAAAAGGGGTTTTTTCATTACATCCTTTAACCACAATCATAGGTTTATTCAGAGGATTATCTTGAGCAAGATGGAAGACTACTTTCAACTTGTAAAAATTTTTAGTGTAAACATTAAAAGGAAGTAAGCTAAGCAACTTTTCGAAAAAGAATTATTTAAGAGACATAGAGAAAGATTTTATAGAGATGAATTCATCAAGAGATTCATCTAACATATCAAAATATCACTACTAAATGAATCATCAAAGGCTCTACAATCTTATATAAATAAATTAGACATCGTGTAAGCAAACTATGACTACATAAAGAAAATTAATCATACAATAAGGTTTTCTTTTGTATTTTTAAGGTATAAATAAAATTCAATGCAACTAATAAAATGAAAATACAAATTCTCTTTTTCCTTTATGATTTGAAAATGCATACAAATAGGAGATCTAACTAACCACTCAAAAGGAAATATGCATGCAAGAGACGGGTTCACCAAAATGCGATCTATGAAATTGTTTGGATATCAAAAACCTTCATAAAATATGAGTATGATCAATCAATTCAAAATAAAGATAACCAACTAACTAAGCAATTGAATTGAAAGAAATCATGAGCATTCTCTAGATCTCTAGTTCAAGGGACTTGAATTATGCTCTCAGATGCAATTTTGATCCTCAAGTGACTACCTAGAAAATGATAATTCAACATGATGAAATATGCTATGCTAAATGATGCAAAGTCTATTCTAAATGATCAAAATCAGTATATTATGATGTAAATTATACATTATTAGGGTACTCTAAATTAACTTAAGCTAAAATGACTATAGTAACAATGCTCTAAATGCCCAAACTAGCATTGTACAATTTTTCTAAATGAAGAATGGTGAAGGTGGATCCTTTACTCTAATTATGCATCCTATTTATAGGATTTCCCAAGGTGTAGGGGTGAGATTGATAAACCATTACCAATGTATAGTTGAGGTTAGGGGTTTATGATGTGTCCCATTTGAATGGATAACATTCCCTCTTAAGATTGAATGGTCAAGCTAGAAAAGCCTCTTAGTGGTCCATGTGCATCTATTCCTCGTCTCCCATTGGTTCATTTGATTTCATCTTGTAGTGGTAGGTGAGATAATTTAGAAGGAATTAATTCAAATGAAATAAAAAAAATTAGCCATATATGATATTTAAATGTGTTTAGAATTAATTAATTAATATTTGACTATGTAATCAAATGGGTAATTCAATTACATAATTAATCAATTAATGAGCTATTTAATTAAATAGTTATTTAAATTACATATTTAATCAATTTTGATTTAATTAATCCTAATAGCTTGAATTTAATTAATTTTGTTATTTGACAATTTTTATGTGTATACATTTGCCTCTCTTTGAATTAATGTGTGTCGGGCGTTGTTTCAAAGAATTATTAGATATCCAATTTTGATTTGATAATTTTTTGATGACATGATGCAGACCTAATTGATTTCATGGATCTATGATATCATCTTGTTGATGATTATAACTTGATTGGTTCCTTTATATGAATTTTGATCCCTTTTGATGCCCCAATTTGATATTTAAAAGTTTGACATCCAATGTCCCCAATTTTAAAAAGTACCCCAAATTTGAAAATTTTGCATTCTAGTGATTGCATGCCTCCTTGAGATGTAAATCAAAATATTTTTATAGTTTGTATGTTTTTTCCAAGATTTTGTAATTTTTATGATTTTTTGAAAATTTGATTTATATTTTACACTATTGGTCATTTTGATTTAGATCCCAAAATAAAATTGATTACCTTAATGATAATATTGGAATTGTTGTTTTTTGGGGTGTTGACATTCATGTTTTTTCATTGATGTCAACATATGTTTCAGTTGGAAGTCTCAGTAAGACTTCTTATCATAGGTATATGCCAGATTGACAATTATGTACAGACAAGATATGGTGTTTTAGAGTATGCGAGCATGGATTTGAGAAGATGGAAGTATGTATAGCTTATGTATAAGGTTTCTAGACTTTATATAGTTATTTGCATGAGTTATAGCTATTTTAAAGAAGAATGGTTACATAACAGTGAAAGAGAATTATGATAGAGATGGTCTCTGCATTTTTGGGATAACTTGAATGTGAGCATGAGTTATGACATGTGAGCTTAAGGAATGTTAGAAGACACACAAGAGGACATTCTTTGTGATTCTTGGATCTTTGGATTATTGGTGATGTCAGTTGTGGTGTGTGGACTTGCAAAAACCTATTTATGGCTGACTACTAGAGTGTAACATGTGTAATGGATGGAGAGCATGGATTATGGATCTTGGAATGTAACAAATGAGTTGTATTTGTTATGCAGTTTTTTAAGGTACCATGTGTATCTTATCAAGGGCTTGTGTAATTTTTTATGCATTAGGGAATTCTTCATAGGCTAACCTAATTGCTTGTTGTATCATGTATGAAGGAAAGTAATATTTTGATATAAAGTGGCGATAATATGTTGCAAGCATGTGGATGTGAGTTCTGCTGATATAGAGTAGTGATTATATTTTTAATACACAACATCAGAACTGTATAGAAAAAAAAAGTTTCTACCTATCAGTTCATTATTTTAAGTATATGTATGTTCTTTTGTTCGTACAGTAGATCCAGAAGGTGGGTTTAACCTTCACATTTGAGTAGTGTGCTTGGGCAGTGAGCTCCTCATTTAATTCAACTCCTAACAGGGTTGAAAGGACTCCTAATAGGGTATGTGCTTTAACAGGGACTTTGTACTGGATGTAATAATGAGTTCCCAACAAGGCTAGATCTCCTAATAGGGATACAATATTTCTAGTGCCTTATTTGTGGGCGTTAATTCCCACTGGCATTTTTCCCTTAATAGGATTTTCCTCGACAACAAAATACTTATGTTATGGTGTTGTTATTTAATATAAATATTTGCATTGGGTAATTGATTTTAAGTTTAAATTTTAGATGAATTGGGCACACAACTAATTCACCCCCCCCTCTAATTTGTGCTAACAATTGGTATTAGAGCTTGTGGTCCTCTGAGAGAAAGATTAACATCTTGAGGTGATCCAGGGATGGATTAATACTATAGGAAGGAGAGTCCATAATTTGATGCTGAAAATTTTGACAGTTGGAAGAACATGATGAGAAATCATTTGATCTATATGGGGATTGATTAAGGCATGATTGCAAAGAAGGATGAGAAGATCAAGTCAGAAGATAATTTATCTAATGGTATTGAAGATGAGAAGAATATGTTTCACTATAATATGATTGTAAGGGAAGCATTGATCAATGCGCTATCTGAGGCTGAATTTACAGAAGTCAAAGACCTTGATTTTGCACATAAGATCTGGACAAGGATATAAGAACTATATGAAGGAGATCACTACACTAAGTAGGTAAATTTGCAAAATTGGAAGACTAAGATGGAAATTTTAAGAATGTGAGATGATGAGAATGATAGAGAATATGTTCAGAGGGTTACAAAGGTTGTTACAGGAATTAGAAACTCTGGAGGTACATATACTAAAGAAGAAGTGATCACAAAAATTCTCAGATCTTTGACACCTATGTACAAAACAAAAGTACAAGCAATAGAAGAGATCATACCATTGACAAATAATTTCAACATAGAAATGTTGATTGCTAAACTTACCACATATTGATGAGACTTTGTGATGGCCTCGCCAACAAGGAGAGTTGTCACTAGGTACTTGGATACGGGCCAACTTCACCTGAAGAGGTTTACCAAAGAGAAGGCTCTCCTAGCCTATAAGAACCTAGTAGTTGGGTCACAATGTTGTAGTGGTAGATTAATTGGGAAAGTGACTATTTATAATGAGGGGATAACTAGTTTTAACTCGTCAACCTTCTGATAAATTTTTAAAGATATGAAGTTTCCTGCAAGCACATTGGATTTAACAAAGAAAATATGAAAAAGCTAGGTTAGGGTTAGGATAAATATCTATTTATAGCCATGTTATAAATTTCTAAGAAACATCAACAAAGCTCAAGATAAAAGACTAACAGTAAATACCAATTGTATAAATTATTATCAACCCAATATACATCAGCAGTAGAGTAAAGTATTTATCTAATCAGTAAAGAACTGGAGTAGAGGACATAAGGAAGCATACAAAATCAAATCATTTTCTAACTTTGGAACAACACAGAGTGTGGTGCCAAGAGAAGTTCTCATTCCTTCATTAACTTCATAAGTCTAACATCACTGATAATTGAATTCATGGCTCCTAGGGAGCATTAAACTACTAAAAGCTGAGAAAAGTAACTAAATTTAAAAGTATCAAGACAGTAATCATGTATGGACAAAAAAATTGTCAATTTATCTAACCCTTGAAATGATGTCAAACTTATTATTTATAGACAAGAATATCTACATAGGGGCCTAAACCTATAGAACCTACTTACATTAAATTATAATATCCATAGTCGGTACTACCTACGTTGTCACAATCACCTTACTATATACAATCATTTGAGATGACAAGAGAAGAAATATGGAAGAGGAAGGACACAAGAAAGTTTCCATTGGGAAGAGTTCCCATGTAATTGTATACATGATAGTATATCTCAGATGACTTAGGCCATGTGCCTCATAAATGCATTTTTGGCTCTCAGTCTTCGAGTACCATCCTTGCATGCCATATATTAAATGTTGGAGTGGTGCCTTGAGTAATGAAAGACATCTACAATAAATTTTACTCCTTTATCAATGTTAGGCCACAAAGTACTGTACCTACCTTTGAAAACAAATATTGTATAGTGATTGGTCAGCTCTAGAAAAGCTAGTAATGCAGACCACCATGAAGAATAAAAAACTAAAACCTGGAATCTGGGGTTTTGGGAGCTTGTGCTCAAAGAAAAAAGACTCATGCCAACCAAATTCCTCTAAGGAGAGAAATTCCCAAAGTCTAGAGAACTCACTGACCCTTAAACTTCTGATAAGCCTCCAAAATCTAGAATACACCTTCATCCTCTACACCCTTCATACAATCCCAGAGGCTGATGGCATTTTCAAGATGATCAATGACATCCTCGACCTTTGATTTTAATTTTTAAGCCACCTTAGTGGCATTGTGGGACTTGAGCACCATTTGAGAGAGTCATGCCTTTATGGTACTGTCAAAATCTCTGGAGGGCCAAAATTTAGCTTTGACCACTTCATCAAATTTGCTAAGTATGGAATCTATGGGAGTATAAGTCCCGTGGATGAGCAGATCAGCTGAAGTAACCTCTTTGATAAAAAATAATACTAGTCCATCAAATCTTGAACCTTAAAAAGGTGTTCCTCATAGATCTTTACTAGTTTCTCTCTCACTTTGAATATGAACTGAAAGTATGGAGTATTGGGTCTTGGGAAACCCATATGGTTCATCCCCTAGGATGTTAGTTTCTACTAAACTTTCCTCCCTAAGATTTAGAACATCTCCCAAGTAATCCCTCCACCCCTCATACTTTTCTAGTTCTTCTTTCCACTCAAGAATGATGACCTTCAATAGATTCATGAGGTCTTGTGCCTGGAAGAAGTCATTGAGAGTCTCAAACATGAAACTCCTTATTGCTCCAATCTTCTCAACCATCCACTCATCAATGGCTTGTACTTTCTTCTTTATTGTCTTTAGTGTGTCAATATCACCCTTTGGGGGTGTCATTCTAGACATGGATGGCCTGGGTGTTATGGAGGAGAGGGGTTGCATTAACTCTGCTAGGAGCCTAAGGAGTTTAGTATTCATTATTTTCAACTCCTTCACCTTTTGAGACTTCTTTTCATATCTGGCACAGATGGCCTGGTTTTCCTCATCTAAGAGATACAACTCTCCTTTCTGGTCCCTTTTTCCCAGAGGGACCTCTGTGATTGTATAGTCCTCATCAACTACCCCAGACTCATTTTTATCTTCTACTAGAGTTTCCACTATTGCCACCACACTCCCATCTGGATCCCTCTGAGTAGTATGGAGGGTACGAGCCCTTTTGGGCTTCTTTGTTGTTTGGCTTTTGACCAAAATTTTGACCAGTGACAATGGGGCCACTACTTCTATTGGAGCCTTTCTTCTCCGAGATTCCACCAACCATTGTAGTGGTCTCTTTGATCTTTCTAATATCACTCCTAAGCTAGAGGTATCCCAAGGGTTTTTCTCAGGCTCTTCCATAGATTCATCTTTACTGGTATTTCCAGGATCGTCACATAGAATTTCTCTATCCCCTCTAGCATTGTCTCTTAGGATGTTCTCTATTGGTAGGCCAAAGAGTGGTTGTTGTTGAGCTGGTGCATTCAAGTCTGCATGTTGAAGCTCAGTGCTGGCTTTATTCACCTATGTTTCTTGGGGTGAAAATTGGTCTTGTCCACTTGCTGGGATTTGGAACATGGCATCTGGGGGGTATGGTTATTCTTATAGGTCTAGTTTCCCCTTCCACCAGTAGTTTGTCCTTGGCATGCTTATCTTCTTGTTCCTTTTCTTCTTTGTCCCTTCTCTCAACCTCCCGTTGTCGTAGCACTTCTTATTTTTCTTGAGCTATCCTCTATCCCTCTTCTTCCTTTCTCTCCTAATATTGAGAGGAATCCACCTCTTGTTCCACTATCTCTTTTCGAGCTTTCTCCATCATGTCATGTAGGCTACCCAGATCGTCGATATGGAAAAATTCATCAACATTAATTTTGGGCAATCTTAGGGGCATCGTCTAGGGGATCTTTTGGAGAATTTTATTTTTCAAAGGAGGAGGAGAGAAATTCAGACATATCCATGCCTATTGATTATGGGCTTGGGTCTCTATTCAGTGGAGGTCTATCTGCCTTCTGCTTTTTCCTTTTCTAGAGTGGTACTCTGGTGGCCGCAATTACTGCTTCTTCTTCAAACTTTTCATTGGTATTCATGCTAAGAAAAATAGATGATGAGGGGGGTGTACTTGGTGGGGGAGAAGAGCCTACCAGAGTAGCTTTGAGACTGAATCTTACTCTGGAGTATTTTTCCTCCAGAATCTTCTCAGACTGTCCTAATTGTGCATCCAACCTGTTGGTACTCATTTCTATGAGTACCTTTTTGAGATTTTGCAGAGCTTCAATGACAAAGTCTTTAGTTGCAGATGTTTCTTCTATTTATCTCATGGTAGAAGGATGTAGATCGACGAGTACATCATGTTTTGCTACCTTTGGATGGTCTTTATGTAGTTAATGGGTGTTGAAATTAATAATCAAAATCCATGGTGCCTTCGCTTCTCTATTTTTGGTTTTGAAGCACTCTATGCCCTTTATCCCACATTAGCGGTGTGGCAAAGAGACCTAATGTTTCTATATCTAAAATTGCAATGGTTAAGTTCTGAAAGGAACACGACTTTTTGGCCGGTGGTTCATGGCCAAGCAGTTGGATGGTGGTGATGTGGCAGCTAGCTGGTAGGAAGGAGGGTAATTTTGTGGGTGCATGCTCAGGTGATGTGATCGAGGTGTGCTAGGTGTCAGCATGGAATTATGGCATGATCTGAGTCACAATAGGTCCAGTCAGATAGTGTGATGGTGTGGGTGCTGACATGTGGTAGATTGATAGGTGGCAGGGCTAAGTAGGATGGTGAGGTCATAGAGGTCCTAGTGAATCAAGTGGTGCCATGTGCCATAGGTGGTGAGAAATGTGGTGAGACCACAAAGATAGGAGGGTTTCCATGTAGAGAAAATCAAAGGGTGACATGTGGAAGATGGTTACTGAGCTAAAGGGGGTGTTAATTTTCATGTGATTCAGATCTAATCCAATGGATGATACTTTCCCTCAACCACAGAGATGATTTTCAGTTAGTGTTTGAGGCATTATGCTTGTGTGACATGTGGAAAAATGATGGGACCTAGCCAGAGGTAAAGGAAGGTAATGTTGGAAAGCTACAATGTAAACAATTGTTGTTTTGTCAATGCTGTCAAACCTTAACTGGTGAGACTATTGCTACATATTTGAGTACCATATCTATTGATTACTAAATAATATTTGAAGGCAAGGATAACAAGAAGACTGAGTGAAATGGTTGAGTTATGAGAAATTACAAGGGTACTTGATCAATTGGCTCATTGGAAAGGTAATGTGTTGTTTATCTATAACACTAAAATGAAGATGTCAGTTTACTGGGAACAATTTATGCTGAGAAAAGTTTGTGTTGACCAAGCACTAGTGTATGTTGAGCATAATTTATAGTGTCAACTAAGTACCAGTAAATTTCCAGAGAAAATAGTGATGACTGAGTGGAAGAACACAGTGTTGGCCAAGCACCAATATTTTGGTAAATGTTGAGATTTGAAATCTCTGGCCAACATAATTGAATTTATTGGGATATGTAAAGTTAATTAAGGATAAGAATGATTGGTCCACATTATTTAAATGCACATGTAACCATAATTAATACATGGATTCAAGATTTAATTAGTGATTGCTTTGGAGAAAATAATTAAATGTAAGTGATGGAAAGATCCGCTGGATCCAACCAAACCTAAGATCAACGATCTTGATTAAGTGGCAAAGATTTATTTTACCTAGATGAAGAGGTATAAGATAACCTAAATAGGTTATTCAAGAGATGATATTTATGTGCTAAGTGTATGCAAGAGGATTGCATGGTTAATTGACTGATTGACATGATCTAGCAGAGAAGGCTGAGAAAAGAAGCAGAGAATTGAGAAAGTGATTGCTTAACGGATTTCCAAGCAGATTTAAATATTGAAATGAGAATGGAGGCCACTCACTGAATTAGCATTAGAGCTGAACTAGACTTGGATTTGAAAAGTAAGTTGTATGTATCAGATCACACCGATTGATTACTTTCTAACCATTGTATTAGTCAAAATTCTTTATCCAAGTTGACCTAACAGTCATTGTATAAATCCTTTGAGCAAGGTGACATTTAGGTGGAATGTTCTAAGTCCTCTAACATGTCCACTCCTAAAAAGGTGATTAAATCCTTTATCCAAGTCACATTTAGCGATGTGTTTTGTAACCTTTAACAGGGTTGGCTCCTAGTAGAGCTCACTTCAGAAGAGTGAAAATTTGGTAGCATATTACTGGTGGTTTTTCTAAAATTGGGTTTCCATGTTAAATGTTGGTGTCAACTTGTGTGAATTCTTATGTTGTGCTTTACTATTAAGTTTCTGCAAGTTGATTACATTTATACAGTAAACTGCATATTTATGCTATTGATTTACACTGTTCCTGTCGAGCTGACCTGAGTTGTTTAAAGTGCTGTAAAGTTTCAATTTGTATATCTAGACTTGAGGATAACTAATTCACCCCCTGTCACTTATTCTAAATTAATTCTAACAATTGGTATTAGAGCTCTGGTCTCTTGAAAATAGTTTGAAGGTACTTGGAGCGAAAGATCAAGATGTATAAAAAGGAGGTACTAAAGTTGAACAAAGATAACTTTCCTGCATGGCAGAGTTTGATGAAATTGCATCGGGCTAGTATTGGTGATGCTAATAAAAGATATGTTGAACATGATTATGTAGCCCCTACAACACCTCTCACCACTAAAAAATTAAGAGAAAAATAGGAACACAATCAAGTAATGTTGGAGATTGCATCATTGTTAAGCTATCCTGAATTTGAAGACATAAAGAACTATAAAAATGTAAAGAAGATGTGGGATACCCTAGCAACCATATATGGAGGAGATAAAAATGTGCTGAGAGCCAAATCTAAAAGTTTAAGAGGTAAGTTTGATGAAATTAAAATGCAAGAAGGAGAAAATATAGTTCAATATTGTGGTAGGATAAAAGAAGTTGTAAATGCTTTTAGAGGAGCTAATGGAACCATTTATGATAACACCATTCTGAGAAAGGTACTAAGGAATCTTCTTCCTATATATGCTATTAGAGTCTCTGCAATTCAAGAATTGAGATGTACTCCTAATAATAATTTGACTTTGGAAGGTCTGGTAGGCAAACTTACTGCATTTGAGATGTCAAATTTTGATAACTACACTCCGCAAGCTATTGAATCTGCATTCAAGACCCAGTTGGTCCTTAAAAAATCAAAGAAAGGAAAGAAATGTGTGAACAATGACAACGACACTACTGATGATGATCTGGAAGACCTTGAGGCACTTATGGCAAGAAGACTATCTAGAGAAAAAGGAAAATTCAAAGGTAAACTTCCTATCATTTATTTTCATGTAACAAAGTTGGTCATATTGCTGCTAGATGTCCTGATAAGAATGACAAAGAAGAAAGAAGAGACAACAAGTACAAAGACAGGAAGGATGACCCAGACTTCAAAAAAATATAAGGATTACAAAGACAAAGGTAAGAAATCTTTCTATATAGCTGAAGAAGCTTCTGACAGTTGATCTAAAAATCTAATGAAAATGATATAGAAGTTGTGTATGTTGCTATGAAAGATGATTCTGATGATGATGATAAAATTGCATTAATTTCTTATATGAGTAAAGGTGATCATTAGATTATTGACAATGGTTGTTCACATCACATGACTGGTGATATAAATAAATTCAAGATCTTAGATCAATGTAAAGGTGGTTATGTTAAATTTGGTAACGATTCACCAAGTCTTGTTAAAGGGAAAGGATCAATTAAATTGACTGATAGGATCAGATGTGATAATGTATATTGGGTTGATGATCTTAACTATAATTTATTGAGTGTTGCATAGCTGAATACTTCTGGTTATAGAGTTGAGTTCCATCACAAGAAGGCAAAGATCTTTGATGCCACTAGAGAACTAGTTGGAAGTGGAGAGCAAACAAAAGGTAACTTGTTCTATCTAGACTTAGTTGATGAGATATGCTTGTTTGCATAATATAATGATGTTTGGTTATGGAATAAAAGGTTGTGTCATGTAAACTTTGATAACTTGGTAAGCACAAGCAAATTTGAAAAGGTTAGAGGGATACCTAAGTTAAAGAAACTTAAAAATGCAATGTGTAAGGAATGTCAGTTGGGAAAAATGACTAAGTCTAGTTTCAAGAGAAAAACTCATACTTATGCAGAAATTCTAGAATTGGTTCATATTGACCTTTGTGGTCCCATTGGTGAGAAAAGTTATCATTGAGATAGATATTTTATTCAATTTGTGGATGATTACTCTAGAATGATGATTGTTATGTTTCTTAAAGAAAAATCTGATGCATTCCAATTATTTAAGTGGTACTTGGCAAAAGTTGAAAAAGAGACAGGTAAAAGTCAAAAAAATTTGAGATCTGACCGAGGAGGTGAGTTTATTTCTAATGAGTTTAACATATTTTTCAATGACCAAGGTATAAAAAGATAGATGTCTGCACCTAGGACACCACCACATAATGGTATTGTTGAAAGAAGAAATAGATCTATCATGGATTGTGCCAGAACACTAATGATGCAGAAAAATGTTGCACCTAAATATTGTAGAGAAGCTATGAGTACAACAGTCTATACCCTGAACAAAGTAAAAGTCAAGAAATGTACTAATGCTACATCTTATGAGCTATGGTGTGGATATGCACCTAATGTAAGATATTTCAAAGTTTTGGGGAGTAAATGTTTCATACTGAAGTACAACAGAAATGACAAACTTGATGCTAAAGGTGAGGAAGGCATATTTCTTGGTTATTCAACTAAAAGTAAAGCATATGTGTTTGAATTATAACACTAACAAAATTGTGGAAAGTGCAAATGTTAGAATTGATGAATATGTAGAAATAAATGAAGTAGAATTCTTACAGGAACCTGAAAGTTACAAATCATTTGTTTATCTGGATGAGGAAGATTCTAATGTATTACTTGAACCTAAGGAAGAGGTTTTCGAGAAACAAATAGCACCTGTTGAGTCACAAAAGGGGTTTCCAGAAAACAAGAGGCAATTTCTAAGCTATCTGATGGAGATTCTAAGACACATAATCAACCTAAATTAAATGAGAATAATGAATTTGAAGCATGACAAGAAATTACTCTAGAAAAGTATGTAAGGAGGCACCACAAACCTAATCAAATCATAGGATTGAAGGATTCTGTAGTTATGACAAGAAGTAAGTTGAGAGATGGTACATGCTTGTTATCTAATTTTGAGCCTAAAATAGTAAAATATGCTTTAGAAAATGAAGATTGGATACAAGCCATGAATTAAGAGATTGAGAAGATTGAAAAGAACCAAACTTGGACACTTTTACCTAGGCTGAATGACAAAAATGTAACTTTTACTAAGTGGGTATTACGAAATAAGTTGAATGAACATGGAGAAGTAACAAGTAATAAAGTTAGACTGGTATGCAAGGGATATGTACAAGAGGAAGGAATTGATTATGGAGAAACATTCAACCCAATTGCAAGGTTGGAAGGAGTTAGAACTTTACTTGCATATGCAGCCTACAAATGTTTTAAAGTTTATCAAATGGATGTAAAGTCAACATTTCTAAATGGGATATTAGAAGAAGAAGTGTACATTAAAATTTTTTATGGATTTTTTGACCCAAGAAAGAGGAACATGGTTTGTAGACTACACAATGCATTATATGAATTGAAGCAAGCACCGGGAGCATGGTATGAGAGATTGCACAATTATTTGATAAAGATTGGATTCGCAAGGACAAATGACAACAGTAATCTATATTTGAAGATAAAACAAGGTAAAGGTACTTTATCAGCTGAAATTTTTGTTGATGACATTATATTTGGTGGACAAGATGTGTTATGCCAAACCTTTGCAAAAGAGATGCAAATTGAATTTGAGATGTCTATGTTTGGTGAAATCAAATTCTTTGTTGGCTTACAAATGTATCAAATGAATAATGGTATGCATATTACTCAATCAAAATATGTCAAGGAGATACTAAAAGATTTTGGAATGGAAGAATCAAAACCAGTAAGTACACCCATGGCTACTGGACAAAAGTTAACAAAAATGATGATACAAAAGAAGTGAATCAAACCCTTTATAGGTCAATGATTGGAAAGCTACAATATGTTGTGCATAGTAGATCTAATATTGCTCTAGTTGTTGGAATTGTTGCAATATTTTCTACCAATCCTAAGGAAACTCATATGATGGAAGTAAAAATAATTCTGAGATATTTGAAGGGTACAGATGAATATGGTATGTATTACAAAAAGAATGACGAGTTTGAACTGAGAGTTTACACTGATTCTGATTGGGCTAGAAATGTGGATTATAGGAAAAGCACCATAGGTGGAAAATTTATTTTGGGAAAGAGATTGATTTCCTATACAAGAAAGAAATAGAATTGCACCTCACAATCTACAACTAAAGCCAAGTATGTGGCAGCAACAGTTAATTGTTCTAATATTGTGTGGCTGAAGATACTACTGAAAGGTATGAAAGAGGAGATCACAGAACCAATTTTTATATATTGTGATAACATGAGTGCCATTAATATTTCTAAAAACCCTGTGATGCACTCTAAGACAAAGCATATAGCTATCAAGTATCATTACTTAGGAGAGTTAGTTCAAAACAAGGAAGTGAGATTGGAATATGTGCATACTAACGAATAGTTGGCAGACATATTTACAAAATCACTACCCAAGGATGCTCATGATTATTTCCGAGGTAAATTAAGGGTGATTCCCATAACTGAGGCTAATTAGTTTAGAATGGAAGTGTTGCATCAAATGTTATATTCAGAATATTTGACACATTGATGCACATGAGTCACACTTTAGGAAGCTGCCTAAAGCTGTTAAAGAAAGACAAGGATAGAAAAGAGGATCAATCATAAGAAAGATGACAAGAACAACATGATACAAAGTTAGAACCAAAGAATCTACATAATAAATATGTCAACATCTTCGGCATTTTTTTCAAAGAGGGAGAGTCTACTACTTAAAGAAAAAAGGGAGAGATTATTGAAAGAGGGTGTCTAAAGATGAATAGAAATAGAAATATTTCAGTGTGATACATACACAGAGGGAGAAATGTTTTACAATCATAATGAAGCTAAAGACATTAATGAAGATTTGTTCGTATCAAGGAGCACAGACATACTTTTTGGATTGTATGGTAACTATTTTTGTAAAGTTATTGTTTTAAAATTTAGTGTTGCCATCAATGCCAAAGAGGGAGATTGTTGGGAAGCTACAATGTAAACAATTGTTGTTTTTTCATTGATGTCAAACCTTAACTGGTGAGACTATTGCTATCTATTTGAGTACCATATCTATTGATTACTAAAGAATATTTGAAGGAAAGGATAACAAGAAGACTGAGTGAAATGGTTGAGTTATGGGAAATTACAAGGGTACTTGATCAACTGGCACATTGGTAATGTAATGTGTTGTTTATCTATAACACTAAAATGAAGATGTCAGTTTACTAGGAATAGTTTATGCTGAGTGAAGTTTCTGTTGACCAAGCACGAGTGTATGCCGAGCATAATTTCTATTGTCAACCAAGTGCCACTAAATTTTAAGAGAAAATAGTGATGATTGAGTGGAAGAACACAGTGTTGGCCGAGCACCAGTATTTTGGTAAATGTTGAGATTTGATATCTCTGGCTGACATAATTGAATTTATTGGGATATGTAAAGTTAATTAAGGATAAGAACAATTGGTCCAAATTAGTTAAATGCATGGGTAACCATAATTAACACATGGATTCAAGATTTAATTAGTGGTTTCTTTGGAGAAAAAAATTAAATGTAAATGATGGAAAGATCTATTGGATCCAACCTAACCTATGATCGACGATCTTGATTAAGTGGCAAAGATTTATTTTACCTAGATGAAGAGGTATAAGATAACCTCGAGGGGTTATTCAAGAGATGAGATGTATGTGCTAAGTATATGAAAGAGGATTGCATGGTTAATTGACTGATTGGCATGATCTAGCAGAGAAGGCTGAGAAGAGAAGCAGAGAATTGTGAAAGTGATTGCTTGACAGATTTCCAAGCAGATCTAAAGATTGAAATGAGAATGGAGGCCACTTAGTGAATTAGAATTAGAGCTAAACTAGATCTAGATTTGCAAAGTAAATTATATGTATCAGATCACACCTGCTGATTAGTTTCTAACCATTGTATCGGTAAAAATCCATTAACCAGGTTGACCTAATAGTCATTGTATAAATCCTTTGAGCAAGGTGATATTTAGGTGGAATGTTCTAAGTCCTCTAACAAGGACACTCCTGACAGGGTGATTAAATCCTTTAACCAGGTCACATTTAGCAATGTGTTTAGTAACCTTTAACAAGGTTGGCTCCTCGCAGAGCTCACTTCATAAGAGTGAAAATTTGGTAGCATGTTACTAGTGGTTTTTCCCAAATTGGGTTTCCAAATTAAATATTGGTGTCAACTTGTGTAAATGCTTATGTTGTGCTTTACTATTAAGTTTCTTCAAGCTGATTACATTTAAATAGTAAACTGCATATTTATGTTGTTGATTTATACTATTGTTGTCGAGCAGACCTGAGTTGTTTAAAGTGTTGTAAAGTTTCAATTGGTACATCTAGACTTGAGGATAACTAATTCACCCCCCTCTCAATTATTCTAAATTCATTCTAATAGGTAAAAGATAGTGAATTTTAAAGGGATCTAATGGTCAATGTGATGCCTCAAAAGGAAAGGTGATCGATTTTTATCCTTCAAGGCATTGCGACAAAGTGCCAGCTGTCCGAATTTGATCGTTGGCTTGTGGGAGAATTAAGGGAAAAAAGGTTTGAGAAGATCTAATGACTGTCGCTATACCTTAAAGAAAAGGATGATCAAAGATTTTTGTTTTAGGCATCATGATAGGGAAACATGTGGTAGATCATATTTCTATGTCTGGGTAACTAAAAGGATATCTACAGTGGTGTTTGAAAGTTGTGAACAAATTTGATCTTAGCCATTGATGCTGACTTCTACACCCTATGAAGCCATTGTAGCCAGATTTCAATTTTTAAAATGTCTCCATTACAGTTTTCTAGTGGTGATCCATTTTGTGTACCAGAGCATTAATTAGTTTGGCCTAATTTTATGGGTTGTGTCTATACACCTACAAGGTGTTGTTTGAATGGAGATTGGGAAACTTAGAGCATATTTATGTTGAGATATAATAGCTCGGGTTTCTAGTGAGGATTTGTAGATCTTTTGTAACCCTAGGTAAATTCTATGTCTTGTCTGCCATTACTATGGGCATTGGTTTTCATGATTGAGAGTGGTTGGAGTTGCTTCTTGATGAAGGTAAGATAATTGGTTAAAGTGATCATATCTTTTGTTGATCTTTTGAAGAAAGATCAATCTATTGGTGGGCTCAAGAAAATAAGGATAAGTGTAAATCAGATTGTGAAGAAGGACATGTGTTAGATAGATGTTACCTTAAGGGTTTTCCTTCTTCTATATATCTCCTTCTTTCCTTTGTTGTAGTGGTTTGAAAGTTTTTGGATCCCGAGTGTTGGTTCCAAGCTTTAGTCCCAAGGTGATATAACATACTGTATCATATTGTATTCAGATAGAATAGAAAATTTCAGATCTTTTACACATTATTGAAGTGGTGTATGTTTTAGATCATATTAGAATATGAACATGATTAATCATACATAATGCAATTAATCCACTTTCAAGTCTCTCCTTGGTGTTTATCTTTTGAGTGTTGAATATTCTAGTTCACTACATAGAACTTCTCTATGTATATGTTTTATTCCCTAGACTCTTTAGGTTTGTCTAAAAATGGATACTATAAGTAGTGGTTAGTCTAGATTGATTGTGTTTATAGCTTTGAGTCTTTGATAATAGTTGGTTCATGTTTCTTGTATCTCCTTTTGAGACATTGCCCAATGGATAAGGCACTAATTAGGGATTAGTAGATTCTATTGAGATACATGTTTGATTGGTTTTGGGATATATTTTGTAGTCTTACACATCAAAACCATTCCCAAAGTCCTTTATGTTTTGTGGTTGTTGATTGTGGTCCTTCATGGTAATGGAGATTCAATGAATGTCTGGTTAGCATTTAGTACTTTCTTACCATCATCTATTGTTATAATCTAGAATGATAAAGAGTTGTAAAGAGTTTTATTTTATCTGGATTAGGTGTACCCACCTTGGTTTCATAGAGCCAAAAGTGCAAAGGAGCTAACCAGTCCTAAAATTAGTCTCAAGATATATTGGTAGCTTTTCATAGTATAAAAATTTTCAAACACAATTACAATTTCTTCTTTAGGGAGACAAAAGTGGGGTCTGATGCTAGAGAGGGTATACCAACCTTATATTTCCTTTGGGCTTTGGATTTCTCCACTGCCCAAGATCCTGATGCTTCCAAAAATTGATTGTCCAATCAGACATTCTTTGGGAAGACCTTCACAAAATATGTGTGGTTGCACTCAATTACATTCCTTGAGATGGCCTCAATGGTCAAAACTTCCAACATTTCCCAATCCACCAGAGGGAGGTCCATCTTGTCAATACCCATTTCCTTATACTAAGGGTCTTCAAGTGACCTAGTATCAGAAAAATTCTATGGTAAGGTCCAAATATTGAGGTGATCCATCATTCCTTTTGACATCCTTAAGTATTGTGGTCCCAGACATCAAAGTCATCTTGGAAATTTGCCCAAAAATATTCTATGCTTACTACATGGGGTTTGGATCCCCGTAGATCTGGTACAAGAAAATGATCCCTACATGGATGGGCTCCTTGAAATCATAGAGAGGAATATCCATCCTCATCTTCTTGTAATCTTGATGTGGGCTCTTTAGCAATTATGTGTTGAGGTGGCATCGGGCTACATCTCTAGCCCCTATAAACTAGTCTATTGAAGCTTCCCAAGAGAGGAAATAAACATTTGAGAAGAATGGGATCTTCAATAATGTGGTGGTTGCATCACTATCCAAGGAGGAAATAGGAATTATATAACCCTAGGCACTGGGCAAGGATGTGGTAGCAACCTGAGTGGCCAGATTGTAGTTCTTGGTGATGAGTAATATTATCTCTGACACTTGTACTAAGTGAGGAAAGCTAGCTTCTTGAATGATTCTAGATGTCACTAATTTGACTAATATTAGGTCCTTGATCCTTTTCTATTGGTATATTTCCTAACTGAGGCCTTTCAATTTAGCCCAAGTGCCAAAATATGTCTGTGATCTCTCTCAGGGTAGACTCAATTTGGGATCCCAAAACTATCTTGCCTTTCTTGTACTTATTAACTAATGGGCGCTTCTCCAACATCTTTTCTACTTTGGAATTTTTGGTAGTAGAAACCAAGGTTCTCAGGAGCTCAAGACTTCTTAGAGGTGATCTAGCTATAGCCATCTTTTTCTCACTTTATCTTTGACATGCAAGACTAGACAACTGTTAGTACACATGTTAAATATTTTATAAAAGAATTCCAGGTTCTAGAATTTTGGGATTATTTTCACCTTCCATCCTGATAAATAATGCATCATTTATCATTTAAAATACCATGAATATTGTCTATGTAGAAATTAAATCATAAGCATCTAAATCTATTCGAGACTGCAAGGAACCAAAGATGATGAATTGAACAACTGGTGCGGTGGGTGCTTTGGGGATGGCCAAGGCAATGGGAGATTAATGCTCTGGTACAGGAGCACCTTCTTCATCAACTGATCATCAAGAGGATCCCTCAAGCATTCAAAGGACTTCAACAAATTCCAAATAGGTCTTAGGTTGCCTAGGAATAAGAGTTACCCTTAGAATCCAATTGTGAGACCCCAGTAATAGGATTAGGCAAGAATAAGCCCCTGGTCAACTGTGGGTCAAGGGGATTGGCAACTCATAAATTTTAGTATTTTAGTTTTTTTCATGTTTTTAGGGTCTTAGATCCATGTTGGATCACTAGAATAAGTTTGGACCAACTTTGGTCATTAGTTTTGCAAATATTGCAAATATTGCACAAAATGTTGTCAAAGTTGCTTAGCAACTTTGACAACTTTTGCCAAATGATGTAATTAACACCCCCAATGGTTAGATTGTTTAAAAATACATTTTAACCAATGGGGGAAGCCTTAAAATAGCCCTTTCAGGTGGGTGGAAGGCATAATATGTAATTTTGCATTTTCAATCAATAAAATACACCTTTTTCCTGCAGATTTTAGAGGTTTTCTATGTGGTACGGATGTGTACGGAATCCTGTAGTAGGAAGGCTTATATTTTTGGATGCTCCTATGTCTTATCTTTCGTTTTCACTTGGTTTTAGGTTCTAACTCGATTTCTATCAAAAGTTATTGCAGAAATACTCCTACAGCCTGTGAGATTGCCTCTTTTTCAAGGGTTTGCACAAATTTGTTTGTAACGAAAGATTCCACCATGGG
>MU227083.1:2183847-2204485 GCA_018584345.1 Thuja plicata
GCATCCATAACCTCACAACTAGGGCTAGTAGCAATTTTTGGCCTTTACAAAGCAACTATTGAAAGATCAAGTTGCAGAACTATAAAACCTATTAAAACATGTGTTATTGGACCCAAATAGTCATAATACATGCCTAAATTCATTCATTCATACCATTTCTTCAATTTGTCTCATTAAACCAAAAATTGCCCTTTGTGTGTTTTAGGAGCAACCAGGGATTGGTTGTCTTCTTGAGTTTGGAGTCTTAGTGATTGAGACCCTTTTCATTTGGTGTTCAGATTGACTTGTAGGACACCTTAATCATCAGTGATTGGTGATCTTTTAGGGAATTTACACAAACCTTTGCAGTGATTGCAAGAAGAAGGTTTTTGAAGGACAAATATATTCGATTTTGGGTGTACCACACGCCTCCATTGCATCATGCTCCAAAAAATACCAATCTTAGTAGAGGGAAAATGGGACCTCAGTACTAAATGTGTTATTAATAACTGAGAGGGGCAGGGGGGGTGAATCAGTGGCCTAAAAATTATTCCAATAATCAACCCAAAAACTTGGTACCATAATATTAAGCCTCTAGTTATCTTCAGTCCTATAAGATGAATGCCTTCAAATATAATTATCAAATTACTAATGCTCGAAATGCTTTGCTAAACCTTATACTATATGTTTACCGAATAGCAATTTGTTAATTTACCAAAAGACAGTAAATTATCTAGAGTATATCGATCAATCCAAATTATCTATGTGTAATGAAAAACACTAAAGTAATGACTCATAAACACATTGACACATGGATTTTTAATGTGGAAACCCTATTAAGGGAAAAACCACTTGGGACCGGTAACCCAAAATTTTCACTCTGTTGAACTGAGCTTGGTGAAGAGCCAACCCTCTTAAAGGTTACAAACACATTATTAGGTGTGACCTTATTAGAGGATTTAAAATTTTAGTCTATCACTTGATATTGGGCATCTCTATGCTACCTTCCTTGTTCAAACACTCACTTGGTCTGTCAATGGGTATCTGGAATCTCATGCTATCTTTATGATCAAAATTTTTGATACTCCTTGGGATGTATCTCAATATAGAAAGGATCTTTAAATCCCGCTCAGTTAAGAGACTTTCTGAATCAATGGTTAAACTAAAACAATATGATTTGTTCACATATACAACTTATACTTGCAGATTTTTAGATCTATTGTAAGCTCATAAAACTAATCTGATCAATATATCTCTTTTAATACCTTTGATCCACTTTACTTTTGCTCGGTGATGTTGTGCTCTATTTCTCAGTGTCTGCAGAAAACTTTAGCTCTTTCCTCAGCTTGATTGATCAGCATTGTATGAATATTCTCTTCATCAGTTTCTCTTTAGCATCCTCTTCTTCATTCATTCACCCTCTTTCAATTTGCAATGAATTAAGTTGTCTCATTTATAGACATGATATCACCATTGTTAGGTTCTTGATTTTCTTGATCTTGGCATGATCCTCAATCTTAGCCAATTAGATTTAAAACAAAACTAGTGTTTTATCTCGCAAAGATCTTCTTTCCAACTAGAAAAAACAACTTTAAATCCTTTACTTATCTCTGGCTTTATCTTGTCGATGAAAACAAAGATAACTACTAGTTAAGTCCTTATTTATCTCTGCCAGCTAGATATTTTTTTGTTACTTAACTCAAGTTAATTTTAGTGTTTTAACTCTTTGATAGCTTCGGTCAACACTCCAGTTCTCCTTGGGCTTCTCCGTCGATTTACACTATGATTCTAGCCATCGGTTATGCTTGTGATTCTACTCATTGGTAATGCTTGTCAGTGTTCTTACTTGGGAATCACTATGACTTGACTTTCAGTGATCTCTATCCATCGGGTTCCACTAGCCGTTGTTGTTTGAAGTCATATTGTGAATTCTTGTCTTTTATGCATTACTGAAAGCATAATATTTCTCTCTCTGATTCTCTGAAGTCTTTCACACTTTTATTATAACTGATTAGATTATATCAAGTTGACATCAATGGAAATACAATCCATTAACTTATTTAATGTCTTGCTTTATCTTTCTACATTTCAGTGATCAACTTAACATCTTAAAACATTCAATCAGTTAAATGTCATCAATCTCTCCCTTTGGCACGGCGGCAACATTCTACATTGTCATACTATACTATCTCTAATATAATATGAAATATAACAATTTCATCAAGATTTTCTACTTTAACTATTACAAATGTCTGGCTTTTGGTAAGCTCAAAATAGTTTAGATTTGTTTCTTGTAGAATGATTGTCTTCAATCTTCAATCCCTTCACTGGATAGATGTAGCATCTAATGTCTCTATTTGATATGTGCTCTGCCTTGACTGTTCCTCTTCTTGATAATCTCTTTTTTCCTTTGACAACAATTTCTCTCTGGTGTGAACTCTCCCGCTTTGTTACTTCTCTCCTTGAGGTGGATATTTCATATGTAATCAATTTCTCTCCCTTTGAATATTGATTAACTCTTCCTTCTAATTTTCAGGAACTTCACTTCATGATATAATGACATGGATAATGATATAATCTTTTCTAATCAATGAGATAATCTCTCCATTATGATTCAATGAGATAATCTCTCCCTTATGATAATGAGATTATCTCTCCCTTTGACAACAATGCCAAACAAAAATCATTTATATCATGTTTCATCCCTTTATATAATATATTCCTTGAATTTCCCTATCCATCAACAATATAATGTCTCTAGTTTTTGGAGCATATTTGTACCTTACTATGTACAGATGTATCTTTTGCTGTTCATCTCAGTTTTTGCATCAACATGACTGATTTTCAGATTTGGTATAGGTTGATGCACTCTTCCTGTTAGCTTACTGAATGATAGACAAGGGTTGGACCCCTAGTCTTTGTCTCAGGTACTCAAATGTATCCTTTGGTAATGACTTGGTGAATATATCAACTAATTGTTCCTTTGATTGAACATATTCCAGTGTCACCTCCTTTTCTTGCACTTGTTCTCTCAGATAGTGATACTTGATAGCAATATGCTTCATCTTAGCATGTATGACTAGATTCTTAGAAATATTAATTACACTGGTGTTATCACAGTAGATAATTACTAGTTCAAGAATTTTCATATTCATACCTTTGAGCAATTGTTTGATCCATGCAATATTGGAGCAATTTGCAGCAACAACCACATACTCTGCTTATGTAGTAGACTGAGAGATGCATCCTTGCTTCTTGCTGATCCATGTGATTAGTCTTTCACCCATGAAGAATGCTCCTGTAGTTGTGCTATTTTGTTCATCAATGTTTCTAGCCTAATCAACATTTGTATAGACTTGTACCTCAAATTTTCCTTCTCTTTTACACCATAAGCCATAATCCTCGGTGTTCTTCAAATATCTTAGGACTCTCTTGACAACAATCATATGTGATTCTTTGGGATTAACAAAGAATCTTGCAACTATTCCAACTGCATGTGCTAAATCTGGTCTAGTATGAACAACATACATTAGTTTTCCAATCATTGATCTATACAATGTTTGATTTACCTCATTTTATTTGTCTTCTTTTGTCAAATTACATCCAGTAGCCATAGGTGTTCCAACTGGTTTGGAATATTCCATCTTGAATATCTTCACCACTTTCTTGATGTATTTGGACTGAGTGATATATATGCCTACATCTTGTTGAAGAATCTGTAGACCAATAAAAATTTTGATCTCCCCAAACATAGACATTTCAAATTCCTTGCTCAATTTATTAGCAAAGGATTTGCATAACAATTCATTTCCCCCAAAAATGATATCATCAACAAAGATTTCAGCAATCATAATATTACCATCAGTATCTTCTTTTAAGTACAGATTGCTATTTTCACTTACTCTAACAAATTTCATGCTAATGAGATAGGAGTGAAGTCTTTCATACCAGGCTCTAGGTGCTTGTTTCAATCCATACAAGGATTTATGTAGTCTACATACAATGTTTCTCTTGTCTAGATCAACAAACCCTTTCGGTTGTTCAATGTATACCTCTTCTTCCAGTATTCCATTTAGGAATGCAGATTTGACATCCATCTAGTATACCTTGAATCCTTTAAATGTATCATAAGAAAGTAAGATTCAAACTCCTTCTAGTCTAGCAACAGGTGCAAAGGTTTCCCCATAATCAATACCTTCTTCTTGTGCATATCCCTTGCATACTAACCTTGCTTTGTTTCTTATGACTTCTCCATTCGCATTCATCTTGTTTCTGAATATCCATTTGGTATCAATGATATTATTGTCACCTAGTCTTAGTACTAGTGTCCATGTATTGTTCTTCTCAATCTGTTCTATTTCTTCATTCATAGCACTGACCCATTCTTCAATCTTAAGTGCAGTATTAACAGATTTAGGCTCAAAATCACAAAGTAAACATCTAGTGTTTAGTGACTTACTTCTTGTTCTTGTTCCAACCTTCTTTTCTCCTATTATTTGATTCGGTGGATGATTCCTTCTGACATACTTGGCAAGTTTCAGTTCAGCCCTTTGTTCATCATTTTGATAATCTTCTTGACCTTCATTCTGATCTCTATTGCATGGAACATCATCTTGAGGATTTTCCTAATTTTTGGTAATTGCAGCCTGATGCTCAGGTGCAATGTTTTGTTGCTAAGGAGTGATACACTATTGCTTGGGTAGAGTGTCAGGCTCTATATAAACAAACCTATTATAGTCCTCTGGTTCTTTTCTACTTTCCTTATAATTCTTTTATGCAAATTCATCTATTTTTACATTTGCACTTTCAATGATTTTTCTAGATGACTTGTTAAGACATTTATAAGACTTTATTTTGGTTGAGTACCCTAGAAAGATACTTTCATCACTTTTGGAGTCAAGTTTTCCATTTTTATCATCCTTCAAAATATAACATTGACTACCAAAGATTCTGAAGTAACTTACATTTGGTGTATGACCATACCAAAGCTCATAGTGTGTGTTCTTTGTGTCCTTATTCAATTGTACTATGTTTAATGTGCAGATGTCAGTACTAAAAGATTCCCTCCAAAGATTGACTGATGCTCTTCTCAATCATCAATGTTATTGCACAGTCAACAATTGATCTGTTTCTCCTTTTAGAAATTCCATTTTTCTATGGTGTTCTCAGTGCAAAAACTTGTCTTTTAATTCCATGCTCATTGCAATAGATAGTGAATTCTTTTGAAGTAAATTCCCCTCCTTTATCTGACCTTAAGCATTTCAATTTCATTTCACTTTGTTTTTTTACCATATCCTTGTACTATTTAAACATCTTAAATTCTTCTAATTTATCTTTTAAGAACATTACTATCATCATTCTAGAATAATCATCAACAAATAGAATAAAATGCCTATCTCCATAGTATCTCTTTGTCCTCATGGGTCAACATAGATCTGTATGGACTAATTCTAGAATTGCATTAGATGTATAGGTTTTACTCATGAAACTAGACTTTGTCATCTTACCTTTTTGACAATTCTTGCACTTGATATGCTCGGGCTTAGTCATGCTCAGTAAGCCTCTGACATTCCTTTTGTTGCTTATCTTTATCATGTTATCAAAGTTCACATGACTCAATCTTTTGTGCCACAACCATATGTCTTCATTTCTATCCATTAAACAAGTGGTGTTAGTGTCATAAATATAGAAAAGGTTACCTTTTGTCTTCTCAACAATACCAATCAACCTTCCTGATTCATTGAATATCTTTTCCTTATTATTTTCAAATGCCAGTCGGTGACTTGTATTATTCAGCTATGATACACTTAACAGATTATAATTCAGTCATTTTACCCAGTAATAATTTTTACATTTGAGCAAGTTATTCAACATTATAGTTCCTTTACCTTTAACTGGATAAGGTGTATCTTTACCCAATCCCACTGAACCACCATTATAATATTCAAAAGTTTCAAATTTTTTTTTGTCACCAGTCATATGGTGAGTACAACCACTATCTATGTTCCAGACATCATTCTTACTAACTTTATATATGAGTGTAGTTTATACATACATTTCTTCTTCTTCATCTGAATCATCCTTCATGGCTAAAAATACCATCTCAATGTCTTATTCTGATTTGGTGTCAGTGTCATAAGCTCTGTTCTCAGCTAGGTAAAAAAATTTCTTCCCTTTTTTCTTTTTGTCTTGGGTATCTCTTTTGTTAGATTGACGGTTGCTTCGGTAATCTTTGTTATCACCTCTATCAAACTTCTTCTCATATGATTTTTCATTTCCTCTATCATCTTTTCTTCTATTTGGACATCTTGTAGCAAAGTGTCCAACCTCTTTACAATTGAAACATACAAGTGGTAATTTACCTTTGTATCTACCTTTGCCTCTCTGCAATATTCTTGACATTAGTGCTTCAATCTCATCAAGTCCTTGATCCTCATTATCACTGTCACTATCATTTCTAACAACATGTCTATGATTTGAGTGACTTATGTTTAAATAATATTTGAATGAAGATTCTATAATGGTAAGACACTATTATCAAATTTATTCATCTCAAATGAAATTAGTCTACAATTCAGACTATCAAGAGTAATTGTATTATTTGCAGCTGCTCTCATTTCTTGAATAGCAGAAACTCTAATAGCATATATGGGAAATAAGGTTCTTAAGATTTTACTTACCACTGTCTCCTTTTCAAGTACACCTCTAACTCCTCAGATAGAATTGACTACCTCTTTGATTATGCATCTATACCGAGTGATGTTTTCTCCTTCTTTCATCCTTAGGTCATCAAACCTCCCTCTTAGGCTTTCTGCCTTTTCTCTTAGTACATTAGCATCTCCTCCATGTACTAACTTCAACTTATCCCACATTTTCTTTGCAGAGGTGCAGGTTTTGACATCTTCAAACTCAGCATTGAACAGTGATGATGCAAGTTCTATCATCATGCAATTATGCTCATGCTTTATGCTTAATTGCTCAAGAGTGTGAGGTCCTATAGGAAACACATATTTAGTATCAAGGTATTGAGTAACATAATTTCCAATACCTAATAGTTTGAGTCTTATTATGCTTTTCCATGATTCAAAGTTGTCTTTATTCAACTTGGGCACATCTCATCTATCTAGCTTGTGATCTTTTTCTTGAGCTGTTAAACTCCATTTCTAAGCACACAAGCTCTGATACCAATTGTTAGTAATTATTGAGAGAGGGGGGGGTGAATCAGTGGCCTCAAAAATATTCTAATAATCACCCAAAAACATAGAACCACAATATTAAGCCTCTCGTTATCTTTATTCCTATAAGATGAATGCCTTCAAATACAATTATCAAATTACTACTGCTCGCAATGCTTTGTTAAACCTTATACTGTATGTTTACCGAATAGCAGTCTGTTGATTTATCAAAAGACAATAAATTATCTAGAGTATACCGATCAATCCAAATTATCTATGTGTAATGCAAAACACTAAAGTAATGAATCATAAACACATTGACACATGGATTTTTAATGTAGAAACCCTATTAAGGGAAAAACCACTTCGGACCGGTAACCCAAAATTTTCACTCTTCTAAAGTGAGCTCGGTGAAGAGCCAACCCTCTTAAAGGTTACAAACACATTGTTAGGTGTGACCTTGTTAGAGGATTTATAAGTTTAGTCTATCACTTGATATCAGGCATCTCTATGCTACCTTTCTTGATCAAACACTCACTTGGCATGTCAATAGGTATCTGTCATCTGATGCTATCTTCATGATCAAACTTTTTGATACTCCTTGGGATGTATCTCAATATATAAAGGATCTTTAAATCTCGCTCAGTTAAGAGACTTTCTGAATCAATGGTTAAACTAAAACAGTATAATATGTTCACATATACAACTTATACTTGCAAATTTTCAGATCTATTGTAAGCTCATAAAACTAATCTGATCAATATATCTCTTTTAATACCTTTTCTCCACTTTACTTCTGCTCAGTGATGCTGTTCTCTATTGCTTGGTGTCTGCAGAAAACTTTATCACTTTCCTCAGCTTTATTGACTAGGACTGTATGAAGTTGCTCTTCATCAGTTTCTCTTTAGCATCCTCTTTTTCATTCATTCACCCTCTTTCAATTCGTAATGAATTAAGTTGTCTCTTTTATAGACATGATATCACCATTTTTAGGTTCTTGATTTTCTTGAACTTGGAGTGATCTGTAATCTTAGCCAATTAGATTTGAAACAAAACTCTTGTTTTATCTCATAGAGATCTTCTATCCAACTGGACAAAATAGCTTTAAATCCTTTACTTATCTCTAGCTTTATCTTGTCAATGAAAACAAAGATAACTACCAGTTAAGTCCTTATTTAGCTCTGCCAGCTAGATATTTTTTTATTATTGAACTCAACTTAATTTTGGTGTTTTAACTCTTTGATAGCTTCGATCAACACTCCAATTCTCCTCAGGCTTCTCCATTGGTTTACACTAATTTTGGCCATCAATTATGCTTGTGATTCTGCTCATTGGTAATGCTCATTAGGTTTAATTCTTAGGCATCACTGTGACTTGACTTTCGGTGATCTCTGTCCATCAGGTTCCACTAGCTGTCGGTGTTTGAAGTCATATTGTGAATGCTTGTCTTTTATGCATTACTGAAAGCATAATCTTTCTCTCTCTGATTCGTTGAAGTATTTGACACTTTGATTATATCCGATTAGATTATACCAAGTTGACATCAATGACAATATAATCCATTAATTGATTTAGTGTCTTGCATTATCTTTCTGCATTTCAGTGATCAAATTAACATCTTCAAACATTCAATCAGTTACATGTCATCAAAATGACCACGCATACATCCACCAAAGAGGAGTTATGGAAATCAATAGAAAAATGGTCTAGCATGAGTGACATAAAGGCCACTAATTGGGATTTATTTAAAATTATCATTTGTGGGAATTAATCTCACCATTAAGATTGATATGATGGAGGAGAGATAAAATTGTAAACAAGACATCAATCTCACAAGCTCGACACTACAACTCATCCAATTACAATGAATCGACTGAGGGTCTGCATTCGGCAAGATGATGTGGGACCAACACATTATTGGATGAGTGTGGTCATTAGACGTTGAAAATAATTCATAAATGACACCCCTAAGAACCTACTGACAAAACCTGCACTATGAACAACCTACAAGCTCACATGGTTTCCACAATGCACCAGGGGAATTCTCAGCAATTACAAAAATTTAAACAACTGCCGACAACCATATTCATAGAACGTACAAATTTTATATCACTAAAAACATTTATAGACCAACGACACTTTACAAGACTCACCGTAGAACCTAAAATTACAATATGTAGAATTTACAATGGAGCACAAAGCTCCAAGGTTTATAAATTAAAACTACAAGTCATCCTCTGGCCAGAAAAACCAGCCACAAGGGGCCACACTAGGGGAGGAAAAGATGACAACCAGGCCTAAAACAATATGACATGCCTAACAAAGGGGTTGGCCCTAGATAATGCAACAAAGGAAAAGGAAAGAAAAACCAACATAAGTGAAATAAGGAAACCAAAACAAAAGCAAAGGAAAATAAACATAAAGAACCAAAATGAAACTAGAAGCTAGAGAAAGCCTACCTAAAAATGTAGAATGTTGGAAAGAGAATATCAAACACCATTTACTCTGCCACTTCTTACTATAGAAACCTCTAACACATTTATTGCACTAATTTAGCCTGAGAAATCTCAACTTAGGAAACATTCTACTATGTTTCTCAGCTAATCTCTCAAAGCTAAATTGTTTGCGGTAAATGTAAAAATGACAAGGTAAATAACCTTTATAATACCTAAAAAGGATTGCATTAATTACTAATTAGCATTTCATGAAAAAGGAAAACTTTTGAAGTCTGAACTTTGGGACATCTGGTGATCACCCCTTCCAAAGAAGACAGAAGTAACAACACCAATTCTCCTGAGATCCAAAAATCACTGGCTACTGGGAAACGACACTCCAGGATCTGGATCTTGGAGAAGAACATGAAGGTGACTAAAATACAAGGAAAAACCAAAAATAAAACAAAACAAAAGAAGAAGGGGGACCCAACATTTTTCCAATAAAATGTAGGGATAGGGATGTAGGGCATAACACCACCTTTGAGGCCATAGAGTTGGAAGTTATATTATCCAAGTTTGATTATGCATTCAAGGCAAATGTTCATAATGACAAAAGGACCCTATCAAGCATTTGAGCACCAAAAAAGAAAACAAATATTTAGAGCTTGGAGGATATGCTGATGAGTGGGAAGAGATAGAAAAAGAAGAAAGGAAACTAGATGAACTTGTGGCCCTAATAATAAGAAGGGAAGGGAGAGGTAAGGGTAAATTTGAAGTAAAGTTAACCCTGAAATGTTTTTATTGTAATAAGATTGGTCATTTTGCATCTAGATGTCCTACAAGGATTCCTAAGCATAAGCCTAAGTTTCATAGGCCTGATAAATCCAAGGATAAGGAATGACACTATGATAGTGAAGGTGTGTCTAATGATGATGTTGTAGATGATGATGAAATTGGATTTATTGCTATTAGAGATGATGATCCTATTCATGAAGAAAAAGCCTTATTGTTTCATGTTGAAAAAAAATTAGAATGGATCATTGATAGTGGTTGTTCACATCATATGACTAGTGATAAAGGTAAATTTGTCAAACTGAGTAAATATGATGATGGTGTAGTCAAAGTCGGTGATAACATTTGAAAGTTGATCATAGGAGTAGGTTCAATTTCTCTTGATGGTAAAAATAATACTAATGATGTCTTAATTGTTGATGGACTTAAACACAACTTGTTGAGTGTTGGAAAACTTGTAGACAAGGGATATCACTTATATTTTGTGGATAGAAAATGTACTATCAGAGGTCAATTTTGAAACTTGATCACATCAGGTACTAAATCAAGATGTAATATGTTTGAATTGAATAATTTAGGGGAAAATATTGGGATTAATGGGAAGTAGTACTGAGAGGGGAAGGGTGAACCAGTACCTCTAAAACTTTTAACTCTTTTCACCATTCATCATTAGTAATCATTCATTACTGTATTACCAACCATTATTGTTGTTGTTTCTTATGCATGTAGTATTAATTCATAATCTTTAATTGCTGGCAACATTCATAGAAACATTCATGAAAGTAATAAACACATAACACAAGATATGATATTGCAGAAAACTCATGTTAGGAAGTAAAAACTGTGGTGGGGATGACACCCATAAAAATTCACTATCTGCAGAATGGAAAGGAGCAGGTAAAGGCTTACAATTGATCAATTTTGATGATCTACCCTATTAGGAGTATTAAAGAGGAGACCTATTAAGATCTACTCTATAAAGCACTTTGGCAACACTGATTTAAGTGTACACTCAGTTAAGAGGTTTACAATAGGACTGTTATGTCCACCTTTCTTGAAAGAATTTCTTAAGTATACTACACTTGTTAGAATGAGTGCATATGATTGACCTAACTATATGAAATCTACAATTGCTGATTACAGATCCATTAAAGCTCTCATAAAAATAATATCACCTTAAGTGACTGATTAATACCTTTCTCTTCTTGTCAGTAGCCTGTGTTCTTGTTCTTAAAATTGATTTAATTCTTTTCTATCCTTCTGCATGAAATCTCTTATCTGGTCCTTATATACCCTATGTGGCTACAATATTCATCAAACAACAATACTTCTCAATAGATTGAGCATCTATTTATACAAGTATTTGACCTATCTTAGAATCACGCATTACAATGTTAACTCTTAGATCCAAGGTTTACAACTTGACCTTGATCTTTAGTTTGCATGTTTCAAATTAGTAAAACTAATTAAAACAATAATATATACAAGCAAATAATGGATTTAAAAGCAAATAAAGAAGCTATATATACAACTTTAGTGATTTATCTGACGTGGATAGTCAAATCCACTTTTTGCGGGATGTAACTAACTGTCAGTTCTTGGTCATCAGGTTGAACTAAAATTATGTTGGTGTTACTTTGTTGAACTAATCGTCGGGTTCCCTTCATCTGTTGGGTTCCTCTCTTTGTTGTTCTGTCAGGTTGTATTGTTGTTAGTCATCGGGTTCCTTTCACCTTAAGTCATCGAGTAACACTGAATAATGTTTGTTGGGATGCTTTGAACTTGGCAGTATAAGGTAACCTTGGCATCGGATAGTGTTGTGCCCTATTTTTTGGTGTAGTGTAAACCGATGGTGTAGATCATGTTTTTCCTTGTGTATACCAATGGAAATATATAATGCCTTCAATCTACCCCTTTGACATTAGTATCAAAAACTGATATGTGTATAATACTAAAGTGTTTAGTATGTACACCATGTCTATATCCTTGTCATTATATGACCCCCCTAACTATATGCATTGGTATAGTATAATTATATGTACATGTATACTTGCCTCTTTACTATACACTCTGTTATTTTCTCTTTCAAATATGTGACTGTACATTTCATTTTCTCCTTTCATTTCCCCTTGTACATATCTCTTCCCCCTTTATACTAGCTGAACTATTCATATCATTTCCCCCTTTATTTGATACTCATGACAAAAATGTACAACTTATAAGATGCCAAAAATTGTGAAAAAAATGTGCAACTTAAAAGGTATCAAGAATATGTGAATGAGTGGACTTGATGTCTTTGAGAAATTTCTCCCATTTTTCTTTTAGGATTTCTAGTGCCATGTGCTCTAGCTCTAGCCTTGCATGCATATCGTAAATGCTATCTAGGATAGACATTTTTGGGGTTGCAATTAGTGTGTTTGCCTCTGTCACATGTTGTTGCAGTAGTGAAAGTGTCAATAAGAGTTGAGCTTGAAGCTCATTTACCTCATCTCTGTACTTTGTCTCAATTTCCAAGCCTCTTTGAGTTTCTCATTGTGAAATTTTATTGCCTCTTCATTATTCATGAGACTTTGTGCACTTGTTTTAAGATTAGCATCTATTTGTGCCATCTTGTTGGTATAATCCTGTGTGAGTTGATCAAGTGTGCATAATTTCTATATCAAAGTAATAGCTTCTGAGATTATTGGATCAATTGTGCTAACCAATTTAGAAAGATTTACCTTATTCAATGCCACTTCTTAGCTTATCTTTTCTGCTTGCTTGAACTAATACTTATGTTCAAGTATTTCTTCCATGACCTTCTTAGCATCTATATTATGTGATGTGATTGCATCGATGAGCACTACTAGTTGATCAAGGATCAGGGTTGTTTGATCAACATCTACATCAGGTGCTATTTGATGAAGTATTCCTCTTGCTACATCTAATACCTTTGCCTCCTTGGTGGCTTTCCTTAATTTGTATTTCATTGCTTTTCTCTCACATAATCTTGCATACTTGGTCAATTCAGTTGGATCCAATGTCCTCGGATCACAAACTGGAATCTCAATGATTTCATCCAGAGTTACTGGATTCTTATGCTTGATTTTCTTCTTCTTTGAGACTTGTGGGGACATAGATGTATGAAATACTATTGCTAGTTCATTTTTTATCTCTGAAGTGCTTGGTGAAGGCTTTGTAGAAGATGCTTCTTGTGTTTTCTTCTCAGGGTGCACTTGTGGGTTTGGTGAAGACGTATCTCCTTCAACCTTGGGTGTCTCTATAAAATTTTCTTCTATTTTCTTCTCCACCTCATCCTTATTTTCTTCTTCATTCTTATCTTTATGCTTTTCCTCCTCTACCTTTTGTGTTTCTTCTTTATTTTGATCAGTAGATTTATCTTTTTGATAATTGGTTGCAACTTTCTCTACAGTTGTGTCCTTTGTATTATCTATGGTGTCTTTTTCTTCATCATCAACCTTGTTCTTGGGTGTACTTGTATCTTCTCCAATTGGTCCATTAGTACCCTCTAGTATATTTATTTCCTTTATTAATACAAGCATATTTCTTTGAGTGGTGGCTTGGGTTGTATCTTGAGTGGTGTCTTGCTTGTTGGTTTGATTTTTTTGAGCAGTGACATCCTCATCTTTTTGGAGTTGTTCTGCAGGGTCTAGTTCTGTTAAGTCCGTGACTGATGTGTCCTACTCTGTCTCATCATCAACATCCATATCTTTATCTTTTGATGTCTTCAATTCTTATTGCCTTCCCTAAACCTTGAGTGTTATGAATATTACATCATCTTTCTTCTATGGATCTTTATCAGAGTCATAATTTGTGATGTCTTGAATGTCAAGATCATCCATGACTTTGTCCAAATCAATTGGCTCCATTTCTTCAGCATTGTCCAAAGCAATGTGTCGAGGACTTTCCTTGTCTTTATCCTCCTCTCTATGAAGTGTGTTAGTGAGAAGTAAATGTTCCTCATGACTTGTTCACTCTATTGGAGATCTAGGAGTTGTCACCATTTTTTTTTGGTCATTGTATCTAGCTCTATGAACTTATTTTCTAGCACTTTGTAAGCCCTTATTTTGGCTACAAATTTGCTTGAGTGCTTCTTCCAAATTTCTTTGAATCTTCAGGATCAAATGAAAGTAATACATCAGATACTGATGACATGTAACTGATTAAATGTTTGAAGATGTTAAGCTGATGATTATGTAAGGCATTAAATCAGTTAATGTATTGTATTGTCATTAATGTCAAATTGATATAATCTGTATGGTCATGTAAATAATGACAAAGACTTAAGAGAACCAAAGGAACCAAGTCTATGCTATCAGTAATAATTTGTGATGTCTTGAATGTCAAGATCATCCATGACTTTTTCCAAATCAATTGGCTCCATTTCTTCAGCATTGTCCAAAGAAATGTGCTAAGGACTTGCCTTGTCTTTATCCTCCTCTCTATGAGGTGTGTCAGTGAGAATTAAATGTTCCTCGTGACTTGTTCACTCTATTGGAAGATCTAGGAGTTGTCACCATTTTGTTTTGGTCATTGTATCTAACTCTATGAATTTATTTTCTAGCAGTTTGTAAGCCCTTATTTTGGCTACAAATTTTCTTGAGTGCTTCTTCTAGATTTCTTTGAATCTTTAGGATCAAATGCAAGTAATACATCAGATACTAATGACATGTAACTGATTAAATGTTTGAAGATGTTAAGTTGATGATTATGTAAGGCATTAAATCAGTTAATGTATTGTATTGTCATTAATGTCAATTTGATATAATCTGTATGGTCATGTAAATAATGACAAAGACTTAAGAGAACCAAAGGAACCAAGGCTATGCTATCAGTAATGCATACAAGTCAAGTATTCACTAAGTGACAAACAACACTGACTGAGTGCACCTAGCGGACAAAGAAAAAGAACAAAGTCATAGTGATACCCGCCGAGGAAATGCACAACACTACCGATGAGCAGAGTCACAGTATTTCCTGATGAGAAAAGCATAGAGTAACTTGTTGGAAGAAAATACAGTGTTTCTCAATGAATGGAGATCATGAAGCTAACTATAGTCGCACCGAAAGAATAGTCAATTGTCACTGATGACTAATTGCAGTAGTGACTGATAGAATCGAGAGTTCAGAAAATGACAAAATATTTAGCTGGCAGAGATAAAAATAGACTTAACTGGTTGTCTACTTTGTTTTATTCAACTAGAGATAAGTGATTGATTTAAAGCTAATTTGTACAGTTGAAAAGAAGATATCTATGAGACAAATCAGGAGTTATGATTTAAATCAAATTGGCTAGATTTTTTATCACACCAAGAATCAAGAATCAAGAGCCAAGAAACAAGGAATATTGTATCTATATATTTAGGAATAAGGTGTTTCAACCTTTTATATTTTCTTACATTTGATATTTTATACATGTTGGCACTTTGGACAATGTGTAAGGTAATCATGACTGAAATGGTTATGACAGATTCCTATGACAGTCATTAATATTTGTAAGGGATAATTGTGGAAGTTTCGATGACGGGTGAAGACATGTAAGAAATGTGGAAACTAATCAGTTGAGTATTGTACACTCTTATGCAATCGTGGGGTTCCTATTTTTTAGGAGAATGGTAAAACCCTAATACAGAAGCAGAGTACATGGAAGCTACTCATGCTTTTAAGGAAGTCATTTGGCTTAAGAGACTATGTTCGAATGTTGGTGTTGATGCAAGACATATTACAATTTGTTGTGACAGTTAGAGTGCTATTTGCCTTGCGAAGAATCCAACTTTCCATGCCAAAACCAAGCACATTGATGTGCGGTTTCACTTTGTGAGAGATATGGTAGAGGATGCAAAGGTAAGTTTGGAGAAGGTAGATACAATAAAGAATGTTGCGGATGTATTGACAAAACCTGTGGGCACAGAGAAGTTCAGATGGTGTTCGGAGTCTATGGGCCTCTCGGCCTATAGCAATTAAATCCTGTTATTTCCTTTGGCTCTTACAAGGTGTTCAAAAAGTGGGATAATGTTAGGAATAAGGTGTCTCAACCTTGTATATTTCCTTACATTTGATATTTTCTAAATGTTGGCACTTTGGACAATGTGTAAGGTAATCATGACTGAAACGGTTATGATAGATTCCTATGATGGTCATTAATATTTGTAAGGGCTAATTGTGGAGGTTTTGATGATGGGTGAAGACATGCAAGACATGTGGAAACTAATCAGTTGAGTACTATACACTCATCTACAATCGTGGGGTTCCTATTTTCTTAGAGAATGGTAAAACCCTAATACAACTTCTTTTGGAAGTTTCCCTAAAAAGTGAAGTGCATGATATAAGGATTTTTAAGGGTTGTGAATCTGAGTGAAGTAAGTGTATTGTTGGAACATTTTTATGCTACCAAATTTGTCTTCAAGTGTTGATTATCTCTTAAAAGAACTTGCATTGCAAGTGCATTGTAAACAATATTAGTTTTGATTAATACATTGTGCAGGTTTTGGAGTGCTGGGGTTTTTTACTGAAAGGTTTTCCCCAGGGTAAATCATTGTGTCATTCTCATTTTTCTATGTATGCTTGTTATTGTATTATCATTCTATAATTTCTAAGCGTTAAATCTAAATTTGCATGATCCTCTTCTCAAGAGTTTAGCGTAGGGAACTATTTTTTGCACACTTAGTTTCCTTTCAGTTGGTATCAGAGCCTGGCCAAATTTGGTTCTATTTGTTAGGGTATAGGTTTTTTTGAGCTAATTTCCAATTTAGTGGGAGTATTTTTGTAGAGTATTCATAACCTTATTGCAGGAAGAGATGGCAGGTTCTTCGTACAATAGAATGGAGGTGGAAAAGTTCAATGGCACAAACTTTGAGTTGTGGAAACTCAAGATGGAAGACATGCTTGTAGACCATGATGTATGGGAGGCAGTTGATAATGATATCAAACTAGTAAAAATATCTCAAGTAGATTGGGATCTCAAGGATCGGAAAGCTAAGGGTCTCATTAGACTCTGTCTAGCAGATTCTGTTCTCTTGAATGTTATCGATAAGAAGACCGCAAACAAATTGTGGACACAACTTGGGTCTATGTATCAGGCCAAGTCCTTGGTGAACATATTGTTCCTAAGAAAGAATTTCTATTCTCTGAGAATGGAGGAAGGAAGATCTATTGCAGATCACCTGAACGCGTTTAACATGCTGATTGCATAGTTGACATCAACTGGTGTCAAGTTGGAAGAGGAGGATCGATGTATGACCCTGCTATGTTCCTTGCCAGATTCATGGGACCATCTTGTGATGGCCCTTGGGAGTACTATTGTCATTTTCCAAATCTATGATGTGGTGTCTTTGCTATTATCTGGAGAGATGCGAAGAAAGACTTTTGATTCAAGCAAGGAAGCCCTTGTTGTTCGCGGTAGATCCAAAGACAGAGGAAAGAAAAATGACAATAAGTCTGAAAAGGATAGATCCAAATCCCATTGGAAATCTAAGACTCCTGGAAAGCCTTAGGTAACATGTTGGAATTGTGGTAAGACCGGGCACTTCCGTAAGGACTGCAAAGAGCCAAAGAAGAAGAAAATCCCAGATTTAGATTCTAAAAAATTTCAAGAAGATGGCGATGCTTTTGTCACAACCTTGGCCACTCATGCATCTAATAATGTGTGGCTAATTCACTCAGGTGCTTCTTTTCACATGACCTCTCATCGAATTTGGTTCTCAAAGTACGAGGAGTTTGATGGTGGAAAGGTGTACCTAGGTGATGATTCTCACCTAGAGATAGTTGGACGAGGAAGAGTCACTATCAGATTCCTTGATGGATGAGTAAAGGGGATCAATGGGGTAATGCACATCCCAGGTTTGGCACAAAACCTATTATCTGTAATTATGTTGAATGATGCAGGTGTGCAATTTGTTTTTTCAAAAGATGGATGCAAGATGATTAGAGGAGCTATAGACTCGCAAAAGGTACTAGGAGAGGTACCCTGTTTCAGCTAGATGCTTGCACTTCATAGTGCAACAATTCTTCTTTCTCAAGGAAGGGAGCAACAGTCACTTCATCATCACAATCTGAACCAACAATGAAGAAGTCTGTGGTAATGGGTTCCAATGGTAGTGCAACAAGTGTACGTAAGGGTGCTAACACTTTGGAAGGAAAACTTCCTGCATAAAAGACAATGTTGTGGCATATGAGATTTGGCCACATTGGTGAGAAGGGTCTCAGAACCCTAAAAAATAAAAAACTCATTGATGGGTTAAATGATTGTAGTCTCAAGTTTGACTTCTGTGAACACTGTCTTTATGGTAAGAAAAATCAAGTTCAGTTTTACTCCAGTTCTCACAAATCTTCTAGTATTTTGGATCTTATCCATTTGGATGTGTTTGGTCCTGTTAAATTTCCTTCACTCTCCAAATCTATATATTTTTTATCTTTTATAGATGATTACAGTAGAAGGACATGGATTTATTTCCTTAAAAGCAAGACACAGTGTCATGCCCAAAAATTTGCGCCCAAAAATGCAACAACTTTTTTTTGAAGGTGAATTTAATAGTAATATTAATGTCAAGAGGGTGTAAGGGGAATCATGACTGAGTGTCAACCTCCCTTAACCCTAATCACATCTAAAGTTAAAGGTACACAAGTTGAGGGTTATCTAAATTTACATGTCGTCCTGATTATTCATTAATAGAGTTTGATGATGTGGAGAAAGAGAGAGGCTCCCTATCCTCCGTCTCCAGAGTTATTCAAAAAATTGGGTTTGCTTAAAAGCTACAAGATTCTATGTTAATTAAAAATCACTCTAGGTTATGGTACTTCTTTAATATTATTTTTATAGTAGTCAGTATACTGGCCACATATATTGACCACATAAAAATAACATTAAGAGTCCCTATGTTTACCTAAAAACTTTAATTAGATTTTCCCTTTAAATATATCTATAATTTCCAATTGAAACTTCCTCCTTGATATTTAAAATATTATTTTATATTATTTTATTTTATTTTATTATTTAATTAATTATCGCATTATCAATTTCAAGATGGATACAAGACTTGAAGATATATCTTTCTATCTTAAACGTTTATTCTAACTTAATAAAAAAAAAGTTGCAATATTCGTTTCGTGTCTTTACTACGAGTGGATAATATTAATGTTATAGGGAATTTATTTTAAATCATAACATTACCCTCAATTATATAATTTTACTTCATTAATTCACTTACCAAGTTTAACTCTTCAATTCATAAAATAAAATAAAAAAATACCTATTCATAAAAATGACTTGACTAAATTATCTAATAATTCTCTAAATAAGAGAATGTAAACTACCCATTTAAAGGAGACCAATGAATAAAGAAACAAATTATAATAGCTAAAAAGGGAGAAAAAGTTTCCCCCTCCTTTCCCATCCAAATTTGAAATCCCTAACCCTAATTTTTGAAATTAGGGTTAGGGTAGATTATGATGTTGACCTAAATCATTTTTTTTTTCTTCTTACCTTCATTTCTTCTACCCTCCAACCCTTTTTTTTTTTTGATGCTCTAACCCTTTGTGATGTTGCAGGTCCTCTATTATGAAGAACAATGGCCACAACATATACATATATTCATATATATATGTATATACTTTTTTTGGTATATACATATATATATATATATACACACACACATATATATATACACATACACACACACACACACACACACACATATATATATATATATTGTTATGTAAAATAGATCCCTTATTGCAGGTCTACAATTTTATTGATCATAGCAAAGGGGGTAGCGGATATCGCACAGACAGCAAGGGAGGCGGCGCATACCTTAATGCACTCTGCGACATAATTCCCATGGTGGTCGTGGTTTTCTTTTATCTGCCGCACGAGTTATAAAGTGGCGGGGGTTTTTGGCAGGGCCGGCCCATGGGTGGCGCTGCCCCCACTGCCCACCACAGCGGCGGCATTGCCGCCGACTATGGTGGCAGCGGTTGTGGACGCGCCCACTATGGGCTGCCACACTGTGAGTGCAAGCCACGAGGGTTTGGGGAGGCTTCGACCGCCCCTCCCCCTTTTTTTTTTATATTTTTCTTTTGTTTTAAAATAAAACAGTGCCATAATCTACCGTGTTCTGCAGTTTGTAATTTTTTAATTTTTTTTTTAGTTCTTCATTTATTATTTTATATATATATATGTATATGTATATATCATATTAATTCATTTAACACCAGTGTTTTATATATATAAAATTTACCTCTTTTAAAAAAAAAAAAAAA
>MU227083.1:2224112-2253522 GCA_018584345.1 Thuja plicata
ACTATGTATCACCTTCTACTCCTCTCACAGCTGCACAACTAAAAGAAAAGCAAGAGCACAATCAAGCAATGTTGGAGATCGCCTCCTCATTGAGCTATTCAAAGTTTGATGATATAAAGAGCTGCATAAATGCAAATGAGATGTGGCATAAACTTGCAACTATCTATGGTGGAGACACAAATGTGCTGAGAGCTAAATCAAAAAGTCTTAGAGGTAATTTTGATGAAATGAAAATGCAAGGAGAAAATGTTAATTAGTATTGTGGTAGAGTAAAAGAAGTTGTAAATGCCATTAGAGGAGCTAATGGAAAAATTGATGAGAACACTATTATGAGAAAGGTACTGAGAACTTTACTTCCTGTATATGCTATTAGAGTTTCTACAATTCAAGAACTAAGATGTACTCCTAACAATAATCTGAATCTGAAAAGTCTGATAGGTAGACTCACTGCATTTGAAATGTCAAATTATGATAACTATAATCCACAAGGGATTGACTATGCTTTTAGATCATAGTTGGTTCTAAATAAATATAACAAAGGAAAGAAACATGTGAACAATGATAGTGACACTACTGATGATGATCTTGAAGAATTTGAAGCACTTATGGAAAAAAGGCTATCTATAGGAAAAGGAAAATACAGAGGTAAACTTCCTATTATTTGTTTTTCATGCAATAAAGTTGGTCATATAGCTGCTAGATGTCCTGATAAGAATGAGAAAGATGAAAGAAAGGACTACAAATACAAGGAATACAAAGACACAAAGGATGACTGAGACTTCAGGAAATATAAGGATTACAAAGACAAAGGTAAGAAATCTTGTTATATTGCCGAAGAAACTTCTGACAATGATATAGAAGTTGTTTATGCTGCAATGAAAGAATATTCTGATGATAATGAGAAAACTGCATTAATCTCTTATATGAGTAAAAGTGATCATTGGATCATTGATAGTGGCTATTTCCATCATATGACTAGTGACAAGGATAAGTTTGAAATGCTAAACCAATGCAACAGAGGATATGTAAAATTTGGTAATGATGCACCATGTCTTAACAAAGGTAAAGGATTGATTAACCTGACTAACAAAATCAGATGTGATAATGTGTATTGGGTTGATGATCTTAAATAAAATGTGCTAAGTGTTGCACAGCTGAACACTTCTAGTTACAGATTTGAATTCCATCACAGAAAAGCAAAGATCTATGATTCTACTGGAGAACTTGTTAGAAGTGGTGATCAGACTAAAGGTAACTTATTTTATCTAGATTTATCTAAAGAAACATGTTTGTTTGCATAGTACAATGATGTTTGGTTATGGAATAAGAGGTTGTGCCATGTGAACTTTGATAACTTGGTAAGCATAAGTAAATTGAAAATGGTTAGAGGGCTACCTAAGTTAAAGAAACCTGAGAATGTTATGTGTAAATAATGTCAACTAGGAAAGATGACTAAGTCTAGTTTCAAGAGTAAAAGACATGTATCAGAGGAAATTCTAGAATTAGTCCATACTATTCTCTGTGGTCCCATTGGAGAAAGAAGCTACTGTGGTACTAGATATTTTATTCTATTTGTTGATGATTATTCAAGGATGATGACTGTAATGTTTGTCAAGGAAAAATCTGATGCATTCCAGTTATTTAAATGGTACTTAGCTAAAGTTGAAAAGGGAATAGGAATTTTTTGAAATGCTTAAGATCTGACAGAGGTGGAGAGTTTATTTCTAATGAGTTTAACAGGTTCTGCAATGACCAAGGCATAAAGAGACAGATGTCCACACCTAGGACTCCTCCACAAAATGGTATTGCTAAATGAAGAAACAGATCTATCATGGACTATGCGAGAACACTAATGATGGAGAAAAATGTTGCATAGAAATGCTAGAAAGAAGCTGTAAGTATTGCAGACTATACGCTAAATAGAGTTCAAGTCAAGAAAGGTACAAATGCTACACCTTATGAACTTTGGTATGGTTATGCACCTAGTGTACAATATTTTAAAGTATTTGGAAGCAAATGTTTTATACTAAAAGACAACATAAATGGAAAACTTGGTGCTAAAGGTGAAGAAGGCATATTCCTTGTTATTCAACAAAAAGCAAAGCATACAAATGTTTGAATTCTAATACTAACAAAATTGTTGAAAGTGCAAATGTAAGAATTGATGAGTTTGCAGAAAGAAATGAAGTTGAAAGTACACTAGAGCCTGAAATCTATAGATCATTTGTATATCTAGATGAGGAAGATTCTAATTCACTACTTGAGACTACTGCTAAGAAACATCATGCACCTGCCGAGTCATAGAGTGGAGTTGTTGAGCAATAGAAAGTGAATGTCGAGCTATCTGATGCAGATGTCGAGTCATAGAATCAACAAGAAATGAATACAAATAATGAACCTACAACAACGACTAAGCCTACTATAGAAAAATATGTGAGAAGGAACCACAATTCTGATTAAATCATTGGATCAAAGGATTCTACTTTTATCACACGAAGTAAGTTGAAAAATGGCACATGTTTGTTATGTGAATTTGAGCCCAAAATAGTAAAAGATGCTTTAGAAAATGAAGATTGGATATAGGCAATGAATGAGGAAATTGAATAGATTGAGAAGAAGAAGACTTGGATACTTGTACCTAGGTCGAAGGATAAAAATGTAACTGGTACAAAGTGGGTATTCAGAAATAAGCTAAATGAACATGGAGATGTGACAAGAAACAAAGCTAGACTGGTATGCAAGGGATATGCACAGGAGGAAGGAATTGACTATGGTGAAACATTCATCATAGTTGCAAGATTGGAAGGAGTCAGAACCTTACTTGCATATGCAACCTATAAAGGATTCATAGTTTATCAGATGGATGTGAAATCTATATTTCTCAATGGTATCTTGGAAGAAGAAGTGTATATTGAGCAAGTTGATGGTTTTGTTGACCCAAACAAAAGGAATATGGTTTGCAGATTGCACAAAGAATTATATGGACTGAAGCAAGCGCCAAGAGAATGGTATGAGAGATTGCACAATTATTTGATCAAGATTGGATTTGCAAGAACCAATGACAACAACAACCTGTACTTGAAGATAGAGAAAAGTAAAGGTACATTATTAGATGAAATTTTTGTAGATGACATCATATTTGGTGGACAAGATGTGTTATGCCAGAAATTTGCAACAGAGATGCAAACTAATTTTGAGATGTCTATGTTTGGTGAAATAAAATTCTTTGTTGGCTTACAAATTTATCAAATGAAGAATGGTATCTATATCACTCAATCTAAATATATCAAGGAGATACTAAAAACTTTTGGAATGGAAGAGTCCAAACCAATGAGTACACCCATGGCTACTGGAAAGAAGCTGACAAAAGAAGTGAACCAAACACTCTATAGATCAATGATTGGTAAACTACAATATGTTGTACATAGTAGACCTAACATTGCCCTAGCTGTTGGAATTGTTGCAAGGTTTTCTGCTAACCCCAAGGAAACTCACATGATGGTAGTAAAAAGGATTCTAAGATATTTGAAAGGAACTAATGACTATGGTCTATACTACAAGAAGAATAACAAGTTTGAACTCAGAGTTTACACTGACTCTGATTGGGCTGGAAATGTTGATGACAGGAAAAGCACTACTGGTGGAGCATTTCTTTTAGGAAAAAGATTTGTCTCATGAACAAGCAAGAAATAGAACTGCACCTCACAATCTATAGCTAAAGCTGAGTATGTGGTTGTAGCAGTCAATTGTTCTAACATTGTGTGGTTGAAGATACTATGGAAAGGTATGAAGGAAGAAATCACTGACCCAATTGTCATATATTGTGATAACACAAGTGCCATTAATATTTCTAAAAATCCTGTTATGCACTCAAAGACGAAGCATATAGCTATCAAGTATCACTACTTGAGGGAGCTAGTTCAAAATAAAGAAGTGAAATTGGATTATGTGAACACTAAAGAACAATTAGCAGACATATTCACAAAGGCACTACCCAAGGATGTGTTGGAAAGTGACATTGCAAGCAATTGTTATTTTGTCATTGATGTCAAACCTTAATTGGTGAGACTATTGTTATCTGTTTGAGTACCATATCTACTGTTGATGAAGAAGATTTAACAAGAAGACCAAGTGAATAGTTGAGTTAAGGCAATTCAAAGGGTACTTGATCAGTTGGCACTATGGCAAAGTGATTTGTTGTTTATCTTTCAAAGACAGTTTTTCTGGCTATTCTGTGCCGAGCAAAGTTGCTTGTGCCAAGCAAAGTTTCTTGTGACAAGAAAATTTGTTTGATGCCGAGTAAAGTTTCTTGTGATGAGAAAAATTTTCTCATTGCTGGACACCATTGCAATTGCCGAGTGGAAGTAGTGATGTTGGCCGACTTACAAAACTTGGATTAATGATGAGATTTGAGATCTCTGGTTGACTTAGTTAATTTTATTGGGATATGTAATGTTAATTAAAGATTGATCCACATCATTTAATGTATGGTAACCGTAATTAATGCATGGTTTCAAGATTTAATTAGAGACTACTTTGGAGAAGTAAATGTAATGCAATGATGAATGATCCGTTGGATTTGACCTAACCTAAGATCTATGATCTTGTTTAAGCAGAAAAAGATTTATCTAACCTAGATAGAGAGGTATATGATAACCTCAGGGGTTATTCATTGTGTGTGGTGAAGTGGATGAGTGTATGTATGCAAGAGGTTTGCATAGTTGATTTATTGTTTAGCATGATCTAGCAGAGAAGGCAAAAAGGGAGAAGCAGAAAGTTGCATGAGTGATTGCTTGACGGATTTCAAAGAAGATCAGAAGGTTGAAATGAAAATGTAGGCTATCTAGTAAGTTAACATCAGAGTTGTAATTGGATCTGAATTTGAAAAGTAAGTTCTATGTACCAGATCACAACTGCTGATTACTTTCTTACCATTATATCAGTTAAATCCTTTAACAAGGTTGACTTAACAGTCATTTGTATAAATCCTCTAACAAGGTGACATTTAGGTGGAATGTTCTAAGTCCTCTAACAAGGCCACTCCTGACAGGGTGATTAAATCCTTTAACCAGGTCACACCTAGCAGTGTGTTATTGTAACCATTAATAGGGTTGGATCCTCATAGGGCATCACTTCAGAAGAGTGAAAACTTGGTAGCATGTTACTAGTGGTTTTTCCCATATTGGGTTTCCACGTTAAATACTTGTGTCAACTTGTGTGAATGATTATGGTTTGCTTTACTGTTATGTTTCTGCAAGTTAATTTCAATTGACAATGAACTGCATGATTAAAGTTGTTGACATATGCTACTAGTACCGAGTAGCTCTGAAATACAAAAAAGTTTTATTTGCTGCATCTAGGCCTGAGGATAACTGATTCACCCCCCCCTCTTAGTTATTCTAAATCCATTCTTACAATTGGTATTAGAGCTTTGGTCTCCTAAAAATAGTTTGAAGGTACTTGGAGCAAAAAGATCAAGATGTATAAGGAGGTTCCCAAGTTGAACAAAGATAACTTCGCTGCATGGTAGAGCTTGATGAAACTACATTTGGCCGGTATTGGAGATGATGCTAAGTGACTTATTGAACATGCATATGTACCACCTTCTACTCCTCTCTCAATCGTACAACTAAGAGAAAAGAAAGAGCATAATCAAGCAATGTTGGAGATCACCTCCTCATTGAGTTATTTAGAGTTTGATGATATAAAGAACTACATAAATGCTAAAGAGATGTGAGAAAAAATTGCAACTGTCTATGGTGGAGACACAAATGTGCTAAGGGCTAAATCAAAAAGTCTAAGAGGTAAGTTTGGTGAGATGAAAATGCAAGAAGGTGAAAATATCATTTAGTACTATGGTAGAATAAAAGAAGTTGTAAATGCCATTAGAGGGGCTAATGGAACTATTGATGAGAACACCATTATAAGAAAGGTACTGAGAACTTTACTTCCTATATATGCTATTAGAGTTTCTACAATTCAAGAATTGAGATGTACTCCTAACAATAATCTGAATATGGAAAATCTGATAGGCAGACTCACTGCATTTGAAATGTTAAATTATGATAACTATAATCCACAAGGGATTGATTCTGCTTTTAGATCATAGCTGGTTCTCAATAAATCTAAGAAAGGAAAGAAACATATGGACAGTGACAGTGACACTTCTGATGATGATCTTGAAGAACTTGAAGCACTTATGGAAAAAAAGATTATCTAGAGGAAAAGGAAAATACAGAGGTAAAATTCCTATTATTTGTTTTTCATGCAACAAAGTTGGTCATATAGCTGCTAGATGTCCTGAAAAAAATAAAAAGGATGAAAAAAGGGACAAAAAATACAAGGAATACAAAGACAGAAAGGATGACAGAGACTTCAGGAAACATAAGGACTACAAAGACAAAGGTAATAAATCTTGTTATATTGCTGAAGAAACTTCTAACAATGACACTAATAATTTTGATGAAAATGATATAGAAGTTATTTATGTTGCAATGAAATAAAATTCTGATGATGATGAGAAAACTACACTAATCTCTTATATGAGCAAAAATGATCATTGGATCATTGACAGTGGTTTTTCCCATCATATGACTAGTGACAAAGATAAGTTTGAAACCTTAAACCAATGTAAAGGAGGATATGTAAAATTTGGTAATGATTCACCATGTCTTATCAAAGTTAATAGATTGATTAACCTGACTGAAAAAATTAGATGTGATTATGTGTATTGGGTTGATGATCTAAAATACAATTTGCTAAGTGTTGCATAGTTGAACAATTCTGGTTATAAAGTTGAATTCCATCACAGAAAGGCAAAGATCTATGATTCTACTGGAGAATTAGTCAGAAGTGGTGATCAAACTAAAGGTAACTTATTTTATTTGGATTTATCTAAAGAAACATGTTTTTTTGCATAGTACAATGATGCTTGGTTATGGCATAAGAGGTTGTTTCATGTGAACTTTGATAACTTGGTAAGCATAAGTAAATTGAAAAAGGTTAGAGGGCTACCTAAGTTAAAGAAACCTAAGAATGCTATGTGTAAACAATGTCAACTAGGAAAGATGACTAAGTCTAGTTTCAAGAGTAAAACACATGTTTCAGAGGAAATTCTAGAATTGGTCCATACTGATCTATGTGGTCCCATTGGAGAAAGAAGCTATTGTGGTGCTAGATACTTTATTCTATTTGTTGATGATTATTCAAGGATGATGACTGTAATGTTTTTCAAGGAAAAATCTGATGCATTCCAGTTATTTAAATTGTACTTAGCTAAAGTTGAAAAGGAAACAAGCAAAAGTTTGAAATGCTTAAGATCTGATAGACGTGGAGAGTTTATTTCTAATGAGTTTAACAGGTTTTGCAATGACCGAGGCATAAAGAGACAGATGTCTACACCCAGAACTCCTCCACAAAATGCTATTGTTCAACAAAGGAATAGATCTATTATGAACTGTGCAAGAACACTAAGGATCGAGAAAAATGTTGCAAAAAAGTATTGGAAAGAAGCTGTAAGTACTACAGTCTATACATTGAATAGAGTTCAAGTCAAGAAAGGTACAAATGCTACACCTTATGAACTTTGGTATGGGTATGCACCTAGTGTAAAGTATTTTAGAGTATTTGGAAGCAAATTTTTTATACCGAAGGACAACATAAATACAAAACTAGATGCTAAAGGTGAAGAAGGAATATTCCTTGGTTATTCAACAAAAAGAAAAGCTTACAAATGTTTGAATACTAATACTAACAAAATTGTTGAAAGTGCAAATGTAAGAATTGATGAGTTTGTAGAAAGAAATGAAGCTAAAAGTACACAAGAGCCTAAAAGATACAGATCATTCATATATCTGGATGAGGAAGATTCTAATTCACTACCTGAGACCACTACTAACCAACAGCATGCACCTGCCGAGTCACAAAGTGAAGTTGTCGAGCAACTGGAAGTGAATGTTGAGCTATCTGATGGAGATGCTGAGTCTTAGAATCAACCAGAACTGAATACAAATGATGAACCTAAAGCAAGGACTGAGCCTATCCTAGAAAAATATGTGAGAAGAAATCATAGTTCTCATCAAATCATTGGGTCAAAAGATTCTTCTATTATGACACGAAGTAAGTTGAAAAATGACACATGTCTGTTATGTGAATTTGAGCTGAAAACAGTGAAAGATGCTTTACAAAATGAAGATTGGATATAAGCAATGAATGAGGAAATTGAACAAATTGAGAAGAATGAAACTTGGACACTTGTACCAAGTTCGAAGGATAAAAATGTAATTGCCACAAAGTGGGTATTTAGGAACAAGCTGAATGAACATGGAGAAATGACAAGAAACAAAGCTAGACTGGTATGCAAGGGTTATGCACAAGAGGAAGGAATTGACTATGGTAAAACCTTCACCCCAGTTGCAAGATTGGAAGGTGTCAGAACATTACTTGCATATGCAGCCTATAAAGGATTCAAATTTTATCAGATGGATGTGAAATCTACATTTCTCAATGGTATCTTGGAACAAGAAGTATATATTGAGCAAGCTGATGGTTTTATAGATCCAAACAAAAGGGATATAGTTTGAAGATTGCACAAAGCATTATATGGATTGAAGCAAGCACCAAGAGCATGATATGAGAGATTGCACAATTATCTAATCAAGATTGGATTTTCAAGAACCAATGACAACAACAACTTGTACTTGAAGACAGAGCGAAGAAAAGGTACATTATTAACTAAATTTTTTGTAGATGACATCATATTTACTAGACAAGATGTGTTATGTCAAAAATTTGGAATAGAGATGCAAACTGAGTTTGAGATGTCTATGTTTGGTGAAATTAAATTCTTTGTTGGCTTACAAATTTATCAAATGAAGAATGGTATCTATATCACTCAATCTAAATATATCGAAGAGATACTGAAAACTTTTGGAATGGAAGAGTCCAAAACAGTGAGTACACCCATGGCTACTGGACAGAAGCTGACAAAAGATGATGATATAAAATAAGTGAACCAAACACTCTATAGGTCAATGACTAGAAAACTACAATATGTTGTACATAGTAGACCTAACATTGCACTAGCTATTGGGATTGTTGCAAGGTTTTCTGCTAATCCCAAGGAAACTCACATGATGGCAGTCAAAAGGATTCTAAGATATTTGAAAGGAACTAAGGACTATGGTCTATACTACAAAAAGAATGACAAGTTTGAACTCAGAGTCTACACTAATTCTTACTAGGCTAGAAATGTTGATGACAAAAAAAACACTACTGGTGGAGCATTTCTTTTAGGAAAGAGATTGATCTCCTGGACAAGCAAGAAATTGAATTGCACCTCACAATCTATAGCTGAAGCCGAGTATGTGGCAGCAGCAGTTAACTGTTCTAACATTGTGTGGTTAAAGATACTACTGAAAGGGATGAAGGAAGAAATAACTAATCCAGTTGTTATATATTGTGATAACACAAGTGCTATTAATATTTCTAAAAATCCTATTATGCACTCAAAGACAAAGCATATAGCTATCAAGTATCACTAATTGAGGGAGCTAGTTCAGAGTAAAGAAGTGAGATTGGATTATGTGAACACTAAAGAACAATTAGTAGACATATTCACAAAAGAACTACCCAAGGATGCTCATGAATATCTATGAGGTAAATTGGGGGTGATTCCCCTCACTAAGGCTAATTAATTTTTGTATAGGACTATTGCATCAAATATTTTATTTAGAATATCTGACACATTGATGCATAATAAGTCACAATTTAGAATGCTGGCTAAAGTTGTGAAGTTGAACAAGGATAGAAAAGAAAAATAGTCATAATCAAGATGACAGGATCAACACGATACTGAAGATCTACATGATAATGATATCGATGTCTTTTGCATTGTTGTCAAAGAGGGAGAGATTTTCGAGAATGAGAGATTACAAAGAGTGAAAGATTACATAGAGGTAGAAGTTACTATTAGTTACTGTTGAAAACATTGAAGTGATTATCTACTTAGAGGGCATCTATAGATGATTAGACATAGATGATTACAATGTGATTACAGACATAGAGGGAGAAATGTGCATAGATGAGGATCAAAATGAAGCTAAAGACATTAATGAAAAATTGTTCATATCAAGGAACACAGGTGAACTTTTGGATTGGTTGGTAACTATGTTTATTGTTTTAAATATTTTGTGTTGCCATCAATGCCAAAGAGGGAGATTGTTGGAAAGTGACATTGCATGCAATTGTTATTTTGTCATTGATGTCAAACCTTAATTGGTGAGACTATTGTTATCTATTTGAGTACCATATCTACTATTGATGAAGAAGATTTAACAAGAAGACCAAGTGAATGGTTGAGTTAAGGCAATTCAAAGGGTACTTGACCAGTTGGCACTCTGGAAAAGTAATTTGTTGTTTATCTTTCAAAGATAGTTTTTTCTAGTTGTTCTGTGCCGAGCAAAGTTACTTGTGCCGAGCAAAGTTGCTTGTGATGAGAAAAGTTGTTTGATTCCAAGTAAAGTTGCTTGTGACGAGAAAAATTTGTTCATTGTTGAGCACCATTGCAATTGCCGAGTGGAAATAGTGATGTGGGCTGACTTACAGAAATTGGATTAATAATGAGATTTGAGATCTCTGGCTGACTCAGTTAATTTTATTGGGATATGTAATGTTAATTGAAGATTGATCCACATCATTTAATGTATGGGTAACCGTAATTAATGCATGGTTTCAAGATTTAATTAGAGACTACTTTGGAGAAGTAAATATAATGCAATGATGGAATGATCCATTGGATCTAACCTAACCTAAGATCTACAATCTTGTTTAAGCGACAAAAGATTTATCTAACCTAGACAAAGAGGTTTGCATAGTTGATTTACTATTTAGCATGATCTAGTAGAGAAGGCAAAAAGGCAGAAGCAAAAAGTTGCATGAGTGATTGCTTGACAGATTTCCAAGTAGATCAGAAGGTTGAAATGACAATATAGGCTATCTAGTAAGTTAACATCAGAGCTATAAATGGATCTAAATTTGCAAAGTAAGTTGTATGTACCAGATCACAACTGTTGATTACTTTCTTACCATTGTATCAGTTAAATCCTTTAACAAGGTTGACTTAATAGTCATTTGTATAACTCTTCTCACAAGGTGACATTCAGGTGGAATGTTCTAAGTCCTATAATAAGGCCACTCATGACAGGGTGATTAAATCCTTTAACTAGGTCACACCTAGCAGTGTGTTATTGTAACCTTTAAAAGTGTTGGCACCTCACAAGGCATCACTTCAGAAGAGTGAAAAATTGGTAGCATGTTACTGGTGGTTTTTCCCATATTGGGTTTCCATGTTAAATACTTCTATCAACTTGTGTGAATGCTTATGGTTTGCTTTACTGTTATGTTTCTGCAAGTTAATTTCAATTGATAGTGAACTGCATGATTAAAGTTGTTGACATATGCTACTGTTGTCGAGTAGATCTGAAATACAAAAAAGGGTTATTTGCTACATCTAGACCTGAAGATAACTAATTCACCCCCCCTCTCAGTTATTATAAATCTATTATAACAGAATGCTCATGAGTATCTATGAGGTAAAATGGGGGTGATTCCCCTAACTGAGGCTAATTGGTTTTTGTATAGTACTGTTGCATCAAATATTACATTCAAAATACTTGACACATTGATGCACAGTTAGTCACACTTTAGGATGCTGGCAAAAGTTGTGAAGTTGGACAAGGATAGAAAAGAAGATCAGTCATAATTAAGATGATAGGATCAGCATGATACTAAAGATCTACTTGATAATGATTTTGACATCTTTGGCATTGTTATCAAAGAGGAAGAGATTGCCTAAGATTGCCTAGAAGAAGAGATTACATAAAGGAAGAAGTACATAGAGGCAAAAGTTACTATTGAAAACATTGAAGTGATTATCTACTTAGAGGGAGTCTACAGATGTTTAGACATAGATGATTACAGTGTGATTATAGACACAGAGGGAGAAATGTTTTACAAATGAGAATCAGAATGAAGCTAAAGACATTAATGAATATTCGTTCATATCAAGGAACACAGGTGAATTTTTGGATTGTATGGTAACTATGCTTGTTAAATCATTGTTTTAATATTTTGTGTTGCGATCAATGCTAAAGAGGGAGATTGTTGGAAAGTGACAATGCAAGCAATTGTTATTTTGTCATTGTTGTCAAACCTTAACTGGTGAGACTATTTTTATCTATTTGAGTACCATATCTACTGTTGATGAAGAAGATTTAACAAGAAGACTAAGTGAATAGTTGAGTTAAGGCAATTAAAAGGGTACTTGATTAGTTGGCACTCTGGCAAAGTAATTAGTTGTTTATCTTTCAAAGATAGTTTTTTTGGCTGTTCTGTGCCGAGCAAAGTTGCTTGTGCCGAGAAAAGTTGTTTGTGACGAGAAAAGTTGTTCAATGCTGAGCACTAGTGAAATTGCCAAGTGGAAACAGTGTTGTTGGCCGACTTATAGTAATTCGATTAATGATGAGATTTGAGATCTCTAGCCAACCTAGTTAATTTTATTGGGATATGTAATGTTAATTAAAGATTGATCCATGTCATTTAATGTATGTGTAACTATAATTAATGCATGGTTTCAAGATTTAATTAGAGACTACTTTGGAGAAGTAAATGTAATGCAAAGATGGAATGATCTCTTGGATCTGACCTAACCTAAGATCTACGATCTTGTTTAAGCGGCAAAAGAATTATCTGACCTAGATAGAGAGGCATATGATAACCTCAAGGGGTTATTCATTTAGTATGCTGAAGTGTGCTGCTGAATGTGTAGTACATGTGTGTATGCAAGAGGGTTGCATAGTTGATTTACTGTTTGGCATGATCTAGCAGAGAAGGCTGAATACAGAAGCAGAGAGTTGCATGTATGATTGCTTGACAGATTTCCAAGTAGATCAGAAGGTTGAAATGACAATGCAAGCTATCTAGTAAGTTAACATCAAAGCTGTAATTAGATCTGAATTTGCAAAGTAAGTTGTATGTATCAGATCACAACTTCTAATTACTTTCTAACCATTGTATCAGTTAAATCCTTTAACAAGGTTGACCTAACAGTCATTTGTATAAATCCTCTAACAAGGTGACATTCAGGTGGAATGTTTTAAGTCCTCTAAGAAGGCCACTCCTGATAGGGTGATTAAATCCTTTAACCAGGTCACACCTAACAATGTGTTATTATAACCTTTAACAAGGTTGGCTCCTCATAGAACTCACTTCAGAAGAGTGAAAACTTGGTAGCATGTTACTGGTGGTTTTTCCCATATTGGTTTTCCATGTTAAATACTTGTGTCAACTTGTGTGAATGCTTATGGTTTGTTTTACTATTATGTTTCTACAAGCAATTTCATTAGACAGTAAACTACATGATTAAAGTTGTTGACATATGCTACTGCTGTCAAGTAGATATGAAATACAAATAAAATTTATTTGCTACATCTAGACCTGAGGATAACTGATTCATCCCTCCACTCTTAGTTATTCTAAATTCATTCTAATAGATAGATATTTTATTCTCTTTGTTGATGATTACTCTAGAATGATGACTGTCATGTTTATAAAAGATAAATCAGAAGCATTTAAGATGTTTAAATGGTATAAAGCAATAGTTGAGAATAAAAGTGGTAAGGAGCTAAAATTCTTAAGGTTAGATAGAGGAGGGGAATTTATTTTAGATGAATTCACTAAATTTTGTAATGAGCATGGAATTAAAAGACAGGTCTCTACACCAAGAACACCACAACAGAATGGAATTGCTGAAAGAAGGAACATATCCATAATTGATTGTGCAAGGACACTGATGATAGAGAAAGGGATCACAAAAATATTTTGGAGGGAAGCTTTCAGTACTTTTGTTTACACATTAAACAGAGTACAATTGAATAAAGACACCAAAAAGACACCTTATGAGCTATGGTATGGATACACACCCAATGTAAATTATTTTAAAATTTTTGGCAGTTAATGTTATATCTTAAAATATGATAGAAATGGAAAACTTGACTCCAACAGTGATGAAGAAAGTTTTCTAGGGTATTCTACCAAGAGCAAGGCTTATAAATGTATAAACAAAGCCTCAAACAGAATTGTTAAAAGTACAAATGTAAAGATAGATGAATTTGCAGAGAAGAATGAATAGGAAAGCACCAAAGAATCAGAGGAATACAATAAGTTCACTTACAATGAGGAACCTGACACTCTACCTTACCAACAATGTAGAGCTCCTGAGCAACAAATCATTGCACCCGAGCATCAGGCTGCAAATACCGATGATCAGGATAATGATGAAAATAATGTGCAAGGTGATGAAGACCAGAATGAAGGACTAAATGACATCAAGCTAATAGAAAAATATTTGTACTTGTACTTGAAATATATATAAGAAGGAACCATCCATAGATCTAGATCATAGGAGATAAGAAAGATGGTACAAGAACAAAAAGTAAGTCTATAAACTCAAGCTATCTAATTTGTGAGTTTGAGCTAAAATTTGTCAATGCTGCACTTGATAATGAAAAATGGATAAGTGCTATGAATGATGAGATTGAGAAGATTGAGAAAAAAAAAATATGGTCACTTGTGCCAAGACCAGATGACAAGAATGTCATCGGTACTAAATGGTCATTTAGGAACAAGCTGAATGAAAATTGAGAAGTCACAAGAAACAAAGCAGGACTAGTATGCAAGGGGTATGCACAAGAGGAAGGTATTGAATATGGAGAGACCTTTGCACCCATTTCTAGGCTAGAAGGTGTAAGAATACTACTTGATTATGTTGCATTTAAAGGATTCAAGGTATACCAGATGGATGTTAAGTCAGCATTTCTAAATGGAATACTTAAAGAAAAAGTACACATTGAGCAAACAGAAGGGTTTGTAGATCCAAACAAGAGAAACATGGTATATGTAGACTTCATAAATCCTTGTATGGATTGAAACAAGCTCCTAGAGCCTGGTATGAATGAATTCATTCCTATCTTATAAGTATTGGATTTGTAAGGACTAGTGAAAACAATAATCTTTATTTAAAGGAAGATACTGATGCTAACACTTTGATTGCTGAAATATTTGTTGATGGCATCATATTTGGAGGCAATGATATACTATGCAAATCATTTTCTAATGAGATGATCAAAGAGTTTGAGATTTCTATGTTTGGTGAGATCAAGTTCTTTCTTGGTCTTTAGATCATGCAACAAGATGAAGGTATTTTCATTACACAATCCAAGTATATTAAAGAGGTCCTAAAAATATTCAAGATGGAAGATTCCAAACTAGTTGGAACACTGATGGCTACTAGAGGTAAGTTGACAAAGGAGGACAAGACATCAAAGGTAAATTAGACTTTGTATAGATCAATGATTAGAAAACTCATGTATGTTGTACACACTAGACCAGATATTGCACATGCAGTAGGAATTGTTGCTAGATTTTTTGCTAACCCCAGGGAATCACATATGACTACTATGAAAAGAATTCTAAGATATCTGAAGAATACCAAGAAATATGGCTTATGGTATAGAAGAGAAGGAAAATTTGAACTTAAGGTGTTTACCAATACTAATTGGGCTGGAAATCTTGATGACCGAAAGAGCACAACTGGAGGAGCATTCTTTATGGGTGACAAACTCATCACATGGATTAGAAAGAAGTAAGGATGCATCTCTCAGTCCACTGTAGAAGCAGAGTATGTTGTTTCCGCTGCAAATTGCTCAAATATTGCATGGATCAACAGTTGCTGGAAGGTATGCATATGAAGATCCTAGAACTAGTAATTATCTATTGTGATAACACTAGTGCAATAAACATTTCCAAGAATCTAGTCATGCACACTAAGACTAAACACATTGCAATCAGTTATCATTATTTAAGAGAATGAGTTCAAGAAAAGGAGGTGATACTTGAGTATGTGCAATTAAAGGAACAATTGGCTGATATCTTCACCAAACCACTGCCCAAGGATGCATTTGAGTACTTGAGAAAGAGACTAGGGGTTAGACCATTGTCTACTGGTCAATAAGATGACTAGAAGGCTACATCAGCCTACATATTATCAGAATATCATTCATGTTGATGTAAGACAAGAGGTAAACTTCAAAGCTAACTCTATATACAGATAGGTATATATCTTCACCAAGCACCAAAGCATATTGTTGTATTGCTGATGGATAAGGGAAATTCAAGGAATATATTATGGATGGAGAGAAAAGACTACTAGACATTAATGTCAGATATAAGTAAGATATTTGTTTGGCATTGTTGTCAAAGGGAGAGAGATTATCCATATTATCACATCCTTCTAGAAAGGGAGATAGATTATCCATTATCACATTACTCCAATAGGGAGAGATTATATCCTTAGGGAAAGAAATTGTATTAAAAGATTATACAAAGGGAGAGTTGCTGACAAAAGAGAAAGACATCAAAAGAGAAGAATAGTCAAGGGAGAGAAATTGACACAAGGAGAGAATACAAAACATCAAAAGATAAAGAGCTGTAAGAATCAAATCTAAGATAAAACAGAGCTTACCGATGGTCAGACATTTATCAGTTAATAGAACAAAAAGATTGGTAGTTCGATGAATTTCAACTATTGTATTTCATATTGTATTAGGAATAGTATAGTGTGATAATATAGTATGTTTCCATCAATTCCAAAGGGAGATATTGATGATGTTAGAATAGTCCCAAAGGATAACTGAGAGGGGGGTGAATCAGTTATCTATAAATTTACTTCTTTAACTTTAGACTACAACAAAGTAAATGCTTAATCAGATAACACAGTACACAACACACAATTTGATTATGGGAAACCAAAAGGTAAAAACCTCGGTGGGTATTAACACCCACAAAGAACTATACTTGTTTATAGTAATCCCTGTTGGAAGATATTTCAACCATGTTAGGATTTGTACTTTACATTGCAATAAGTATAGTGACTTGGTTAAGGGTCAGACCCTATTAGGAGTCTTTTACAAATAACCCTGTTAGGGGTGGTGGACTCACTGTTCAAAAGCTTACTACTTGATGGTGAAGGCTACAACCTTCTGTATAATAGATATGCACTATATCTAATGATGAACTGTAGAGTAGACCTACTGTCTTGATCAGTTCCAGTGTATTGCAATCTTTCACTTCTTCTTCACATAGAATCTTGATGAATGAACCAACTCTGATAATCTGCTCTGTACATCTCTCTTCAAATTTTGTATCATTCACACTCTGTGTGTTACATATGACTAACTATAAGTACCTTCCAAAAATTAGACAACTCTCCATAACATTCTTGTCGGCTCTACTAAGCATGCAAGCACAACTACAACCACGCAAGTATAAATTGAATAGACGTGATGCTTCACTAAGTCGGCCTCACCAAATTAACTCTAACTTTGTAATCTTCTTGAAATACTTTTGGCACCTTTGGATTAATATCATAAACTCATAAATAATCATGAATATACACACGCATATACAAAATATAGGTGCAAATAAAGAAACACATTGCATACGTTGGCCCTAAACAGTTACGCTTACAAAACTGTAACTGCTAATAACATAATTACACAACTTCACTGAAACATCATATCTGGATCTACGTGTATGAACATAGCAACATAAACATGTCAAAAACATGTATCTAACCACGCAAGTATTCATAGCATCATTCTAATATGTACATACAAAGTTACTGCTGTGTATTATATGTTGTCATCAATGAAAAACATACAATCAATCAACTGCACAAAATCAAATCTCCAACAAATGACATGTAACTGATTAAATGTTTGAAGATGCTAAGTTGATGATTATGTAAGGCATTAAATCAGTTAATGTATTGTATTGTCATTGATGTCAACTTAATATAATCTGTCAAGGATCTCCTTCACGCTGTCACTGGTTATCCAATAACTAACAAGCCTAAGGCTCAAAAGAATCCCTCCAGGCCAGAAGTCACAAAGCTCACAAAATATGAATGGGACAATAGAGGACTGAAAGTAAACACCATCACCGACAAGGAAATGAGGTTCGGTGCATGTGTGATTGGTTATAAGATCTTTTAAGAAAGAAGGTTGAATAACATATCTGCAACATCAGTAAGCACAACTTACAAGATAGTGAGAAAGGGAATACAGATGGATTTGTGCGAGATTATACTAAAGAAACTTGATGAAAATATGATCATAATCAGGTCCACAAAGACTAACACATGTGAGTTTGGCTCACTTATCATGCATATCTTTTTCTACTTTCAAGAATACTTTCCTTCAATAGGAAAAGTGAAATGGGACACTACAAAACCAGTGACATTATAGATTAGTGAACTAATTAAGTCACTAGGAGACAATTTTGAATTTTTTATGACTACATACTTCCTTAGATTCAAGGAAAAGATGATGCAAAGGACAAGGATCCTTGAACAACTTGTTGAAAAACATAGGGATTAGATATGGTTTTTGGTGGACACAGATTTCACCGACATCAAACCAGTTGTACCAAGGACAGCTTGGTTAGCACCACTAGATTATGAAATCAACATAGATCAGGTGACAAATGCAATTGATGCATTGATCAATGAGCCTATTGACAACAAACAACCAAGGTTTGGAACCTATGAAGAGGCTAGATCAAAGATAAAAAGAGGCCTAGAAATCAAGAAAAATGTCAATAAAAAGGATAAGATGGTTAAGAATCTCAAAAATATTATGTCGGTTACTGAGGAGGAACAAGAATAAATAGAGGAAACTGATGAATAGGGTACTATCGGTGAAGGGCATGATGAACAAAAATCAAATTTGGAGGAGACTGAATCTGATACACTTCCACCTCCTACAAAGAAGAAGAGGACAAGGAGTAAAACTACTAAGACCGATACCACACCTCTTAAGAAGGGTCAAGTAAGGACCTATAAGAGGAAGCAACCAGCAAAAAAAACAAAATAGGAACAAACTATGAAGACAACACCTACAAAGAGGAGAAAAATAATGGTCAGAACTAAAGCTGACATAGAGGATTCTAAAGAGGACGAGCCCGATATAGTGACGAAGAATTACAGAAATCTAACAATTTATGAGGCTGTTGAATCTATTGCTACATCTGGCATAATGCATGACAAGAAAATAAGACAATGGGATACACTCAAACTAGAGGACCAAACTAAAGCAGTCAGAGATTTGCCAAAAATTGTGAAACCTACTTACACTGTGTGTAGAGAGTGTGTAATGGAAAAACAAACTAAGAGTATCTTTAAGAGAAAATCTTTTCCAACAAAAGAGAAGTTGGATCTGGTACATACAATCTTTATGGCCCTACAAGAACAAGATCTTACTATGGAGAAAGGTACTTTATACTGTTTGTTGATGACTATTCTAGGATGATGTGGGTTTCATTTCTTAAAGAGAAGTTTGAACCATTTGATAAGTTCAATATTTCTAATGCAAAAGTTGAGAATGAATCTGGTCTGAAGATAAAGTTTTTGAGATTAGACAGAGGTGGAGAGATTACATCAGATGTTTTCAATGCTTATTGCAAAGAGCATGAGATATACATACTGACATTTGCTCCTAGAAATCCATAGCAGAATGGTATTGTAGATAGAATAAACATGACTATATTAGATGTTTCTAGGATTATGTTGCTCGAAGGAAATGTTTCACATATGCATTGGAGAGAAGCAGTCATTACTGTAGTCTACACTTTGAACAAAGTACATATCAAAGAAGGTATGAATAAAACACTCTATGAACTTTGGTTCAAAATATTTGGTAGCAAGTGTTATATCAAAAGATATGATGAGATAGGAAATTTTGATGCTAGAAGTGATGAAGGAAATTTCCATGGATATTCTGCAAGAAGTAAAGCTTACATATGTTTTAATTTGAGATTGAGGAAATAGTTGAAAGTGATAATGTGAAGATTAATGAGAGATTTCAGGTTCAAGAAAGAATGTATCACTATGATCATATTTCAGAGAATAGGGAGTGTAGACACCCTAAAATAGACAGGCTTGGGACTTTACATTAAAACACTAATTTTCATCTATTAATTAATGGTTTTTTGATCGTTAATTAATCATCTATTTTTCTCTAAATTCATTCTTCAAATAATTTAATAAAATTCCAAACATTAATTAAATAATTAATTAACCTTAACTGATTAATTACCATTAATTAATTAAATTCAATTTCCTATAGTTTGAATTGAAAGATTTAAACTTACTAATTAAATTCTTCCAATTAAATTAATTTAATTTCATTCAATAAAGCAATTCTAAATAAAAAATAATTCAATTATCTCACATATTGAAAAATTTAATTACATAAATGAATTAAATAATCAATTATGTTCAAAGAGATAATCATTAATCAGATCACATGGGTTACTCTACCCATCTCTCCAGTTCACATGGGTAACTCCACCCATCTCTCCAGTTCACACGGGTTTCTCCACCCACCTCTTAAATTCTAAAAGGTAACTCACAATTAGCTCTCTAGTCAACCAAAATCTATCTCCTCTCTCCTAGTTGAAGAGGTGGAGTTTACTAATGACTTCTCTAGTTCCCTTTAATCTCAACCGTTCATCTCCCTATCTCTGGGATTGATCTCAACCATTCATATCATCCTCAATTCCTATATATTAAAACCGTCATACCCATTTGAAGGATCTAGGATTTCAAGCTTATGTGTGCCATTACTCTATCAGATTGGTCCAAGCATCAAGCCTTCTTGTGATCATACATCTAGGATTTCAAGCTCACATGCACCATTACTCTGTCAGATTGGTTCTAGCATTCAAGCCATCTTGCGATCACAAAGCCATTCAATTATCAAATTCTCGATGCTCCCAAGTCATAGACACTGCCCACACCAATACTAAGAATCAAAAACAACATTTTGGAAGGAGTAGAGAGAGACAATAGAAGATTCAAGCAATTGGGTTTGCATTCATTTGTTTTCTCTTATTTGCTTGTATATTTTATTGATACGTTTAAGTATTCGTCATTAGTAGTTTTTTTATTGATATCCCCATTACAAACCAGTGCTACTAACCCTCATCATTAGAAAGAGAAGGAACCACAAATTTGAACGAGGCATACATTTTGGTTAACCCGACGTGAACTTACCGCCCGCATGAAATTTGGTCATATCTTTCAAACTGCATGGAATTTTTTTATGAAATTTGTTTTGTAGGTTGACGCTGATCTAGGGATGCCCAAACAAAAATTTAGATTTTTCTGATTTTTTTTTAAATATTTTTTTATAATTTTTCTATGATATTTCATAAAAAATCATTTATGGGCACAAATCAGAGTTTCTTTTCAAGAAAATTACATTTTTAGAAAGGTATTGAAATTATAGAGGGGGTTTATTCTCTATGATTTTAATTTATGTGAAATTATTTTGCAAAAATAATAGATCTTTTAAAACTGGTTTTTTCTAATAAAATGGGTCCCTAGGGCACAAATTAAAGAATTATAATCTAAATTTTCTTTTGTAGGTATCTTATTATGTAAGAAATCTACAGTCCAAAATTCATATTTTTTTGAAGTTTTTATGATTTTTTATGATTATTTTATGATATCTCATAAAAACTTAATTCTGGACACAAATTAGCATTTCTTATCAAAAAGTTACATTTTTGGAAAGGTCTTTAAATTATACAGGGACTTTATTCTCTATTTTTTAATTTTATCTGAGAAATATTTTCAAAAAATGAAAGATCTTTGAAACGTTTTCTTTTTGTGTGTTCTTTCTTGATTTCTATGCAGGATTGAGCAAATGACTAATGGTCAAAAGGATAATCAGATGTACCCCAGGTGCTAGATCACTGAGAGCTACCATAATAAGGAGCCATCTTAGAAATAGAAAAGGAAAATCAAACTGAGGCTTACAACAAATATCTGGATTCTACCAATCAATCTACAACTAAGTACAAAGTCACAATTAGCCTTAGTGATCTTAACAATCCAGGAGTTGTTGGTTGTTCTTCAATTCTTGATTAGATGCCTTTTGGTACTAACTTGTCATTTCAACTTGTGGCATGGAAACAGATCTAACAAAGCAAGCCTAAAATAAATTCACTTGTTAATTTGGGGTTTAAAAACAAAATTGTATGCCAAATATCGCAATCTCATATCTCTTAATTTGGTGGTTAAAATTGACGTGAGGATTAAAATTGAATAAAGGAAAAATAATCTCTCAATTTGGTGCATTAAAACTAAACAAGAAATCAAAAACCTACTTTTGGGCTTAAAAACTGAACACTTGTGCTTGTATGGTGGTTTAGCTTAGTTCACATTTCAACTTTGGGGTTTAAGCGATTAACCTCATGCCTTGAGTTTCAGGTGCACTTGCACAATCTGTTAGATTGAACACCTTTATACTTTTTAGAAAGGCATGTCCAGGGAATTTTCTTCCTCATAGAATGACCTTAAAATGGTAATCCTTCCAATTGGTATATAAACAAGACACAAACCAAAGATCTATTTATCTAACCAAGCTCGGGTGAGGTGTGTTGATGATAGTCTAGATCAGGTGAATATCCCTAAGGAGCCAACATGGTCAACTAGGCTCTTAAGTGAGTCACACATGTACAAACTGATTCGATAGATGCCACAGACCCTTACTAACACCTTGTTAATTAGAGGCCAACCTGATCTACCTCTAAACAGATACCTTATTATAGTGCAATGGGTTGTAGAATTTCCCCCAAGATTCCTAGCATATGTTTTTCAAGGTATTTGTGTAGTGAAAGAGATCTTTAGTCCATGAAAATAATGCCTGAAAACAACAGAAATATGGGCGCCTACATCATGGACCTTTGTGTCCTAGTAGTGTGGCAATTGTGGTGTGAGCTAATGAACATTCAAGCATTGGGCCTATAATATTGTATTTTGAAGCCATTGACTTAGATTAATCTAACTGTTCATTATTGAAACCTCATGATAACATTGCAACTTGAAAAATTTGTAGAACATACACATGTCAATCTTCATTCTTCAAAACACATTGTCTATTGTGCTTTTCCTTTGATCAATTTTTAAAATGCAAAACAAACATCCAAACTGTCAAAATGAGTCAGATGTGTTAAAGTCTAGGTTTGTCAACATCAAACTGTCTTGCAAATTAGAAATCCTTGTTCCAAAAAATCAAAATTGTGAGACAGTGAGGCCTATTTTTGAGTCCTTTTTTGAGATTGTTTCCCCTTTGCCGCAATTGCCTACATTTTGTCATAATTGATGGAAGTTTTAAATAATTGTCCTCTTTATTTCGACAATTGACCTATTTATCACCGCAATCAGTGATAGATTACTACAATCGACCAGTCACTTTACCGCAACTGGTGGAGTTTGCCGCAATTGACTAGAGACTTTTTTACACGTATTTTGACCTAAAACCTTGAAAAAACTCTCCATTTTGTGTCAAAGACCAGTGTCTATCCCATAAAAATGTAAAGAACATTGTGTGAATCTCTAAACATTAAAGGTCGTCCCTTCTTTGAAAGCATGATTATTGTATAAACATTGTTAGTTCAAAAGTTTAGACTCAAAATTGTAACCACCTAGATTTGGTCTGCTTTGACCATAGACCCTATTTTCCCTAAGTATGATCATACCCTCAATTATGTCCAAATGACCCTGTTACTGCTTGGCATAATTCTTTTGAAATCAGATTTAATATCCTAGGTGATTTTTATCACTAAATTATATTAACTACTATCACCATACAATTCAAATATTTTCAAAACCAATTAAATCAAATCAATTTCAAAAATGGCTATAGTATTTAATCATAAAGGAATTAAATAAACCCTAAATCAATTTTTCACTTGCGAATGAACCCATTCCCCTAGCCTAATTAATTTAATTAAAATGGCTATAGTCCCCTTAATTATTGAAAAGCAATTAAATACTTAAATAATTAATATTCTTATTTTTGAATGAATTAAATAAGTTTAATTCATTTCATTTATATTATTCTAAACCCCAACCTAACCTATCTCAACCACTTCTACCCTAGGTTCTAACCCATCCCAACCTATTCCCCCCATGCTAATCTAATTCTAATCCTAAATCTATTCTAACCCACCTCCTAATGTTGTCACATTTCATTAAGGAATGATTTACAACTCCACCCACTTGATAAAGTCAAGGAATCTCAAGATTCCTTTCCTCAAGTCCACTTTCTCAAGCCACTCTCTTACACCCTTCCCATGCTTCTTTAAGGCTCTCATTAATGCCTCATTAATGTAGATTCCTTAAGCCCATGTCTCCACCATGCCTATTAAATGCCCAAGGCATTTATTGCTCTTACACACTAGTAATGAGTTTTTCAACTCATTAATGCACCTTGTCCCCCCTCTCTCTCTCTTCATTCTTCTATAAATAGAAGGCATTTTTGAGAGAAAATAAGCCTTCATCTCATATTGAAAATGCACTATTATGCTGCTAGGATTCATATATACTCTTATTTCACTTAGTTTTTCATGTTAATGCATTGTTATCATGTTCATTTTAGAGCTAAATATGCATGTTTTGTTTTCATTTAGCTTGTTTTAATTCAAATTTTTCATGCTAAGTCGTATATGTCACTGATAAGTAACATAATCTGAGGGCTATTATGTTATTAATCACACTCTTCTTAGTTAGAAAGCAATAGGTCGATATTAGTAGTTTTATATGCTCATCTAACCCCTTTTTAGCTAATGCAATGATCTATTGAAGTGTTGTGTCTTTCTTAAATAGGTAAAAAAATCACACACATTTTTGGCACCCACCGTGGAGCAAGATTCTAAATTTGGCCTCATTTTTACCTTATTTTTTACCTTCCCAATTTTCAGGTCTAGAATCCTTTCTGGTCATTCTGGATTGCATCGAGGATATGCCCTCACACCGCAGAAAATGAGGCTCGCATCTGAGATTTCTTGGATCGCATTTAGTTTAGGATCACATCTAAGGAATATTCAGTCACATCTGGTAAGGAAAGTCATATCTGGTTTCTATGTCATTTGTTATATTTCTGGATCGCATCTGGTGAAAATTCTAATGAACTTCATTGCCTAACCACTAACGTTTGCGTGCTTGACTTCTTTGGTCTTTTAAACAACTTACCAATTGTTTGCAGGTTGCCATCAAGGGATCTTCTTGGGAGTTGAACAAAGGATACTAACATGGTTTTTCAGGTTGCCCAACCCCCATCTTGACTTCTATTTACATGCTTTAAACACTAAGAAACATTTTCTAATCTTCTAATAAATTGACTAGAGGACTGTGCTCTTTTGCCCTTGAGAAAAACTAGAGACTCATACATCAGTTTAGGAGTTGAGAGGAATTTGGAGTTAACTAAACCAAGCAAACTCACATGGTATAATTTCTTTTGGATCATTAATTGAACAAAAACAAAGCACTTAATATTGTGGGCTAATTGAACAAGTTTCATTGTCTAATTTTGGGAATCAGAAATTGAACAAGCTACTCATTAAATATTGCGGTTAAATGAACAAGGCAAATATATTTTCAAGCATCCTATTTTCATTAAAATAGGAACATCTTAAATCAAGCACAACATTGCTTGAGGCAATGAACTATTTTCTTGATTTTGTTTTGGGAGAAAACGGCTTGGATTAGGAGAGTATGCTCTTCTTCTTTGGAAGAATCAGAAATCTAGACCTCCTATGCTTGCAAATCCTTTGTACACATATTTAATAGTAGAGGGCCTACCAGTTGAGGAAAAAATCTCTCGGGAATGACCCAAGTGAGGATAGGTTTTACGCCAACCCTTCCAAATCACTATAAATATTTGCTTCCTCGTAGGCTAAAGCCTCAGAAGACGAAGCTAGTTTTGTTCATAGAATTTCGACATCATTCTTTGAACATGCTTGGGTGTATGTAGAGAAAAGCCACTTGAATCTTTCTTGCAAGAATACATATATTCAGGTACTCATAGGGATATACACCTCAATTTTGCCTTGTGCAATTCTATTGGGGATGGTTTCAAATGGATTGCCCAATAATTGACAACACTTGAACTGAAAGAATTCTTGATTCATCCCTAAAAGGGTGATAATCCTTATGCAAGGAAAAAATTAATTGACCCAAGACACTCATCATATTGTGTCCTCACTTGCATTTGGAGTCGGATAATACAAAATCATGACTAGAGCCATTGCGTGCTTGGTGATGGCTATATTCTGATTAGTATTTGAGTGTGTACCTAAGTCAACGAGCAAGGATTTTCCTCCTCTACCTAGAAAATAAGGCAAAAAGTGTGTCTATTCCTTTAACAATACAACATTTTATTGATGTGTCTGAAAAGTCACTAAAAATATAAACTCCTTCAAACAAGCAACATTATTCAAACCTTCAAACCCATGTATTTTTCACTCACTGATGGGTCTCAGAAATCAAACTGTAATCAGACAAACTTTACACACTTCCAAGAAAAATTTTCAAAACTGACAGAGACATCATAAAATCACATCTTGTATGTCCTATATCGTATCTGTTATTTAGGATCACATCAGGTATCCTAGCTCACATCTAGTTAGCACATTGTCACATCTAGTACATAAGCTCACATCTAGGGTCATCAGTAGCTCACATCCAGTATTTCTAGGATTGCATCTGGGAACTTGCATCTATAAAAATGGGCATTTGTAAAATAGTTTCTCAGAAATTCTCAGTTTATTTGGGTACCCTTTTTTCTCCTTAGTCTAGTCCTGTTACTTTTTCTGGTCTGCCAGTTGTTGTTTCAAAAAGATTTCACAAGTCTACTTTGCATGTCCTTTTGGATTTTCACAATTGGTCCCAAATTGCGTGGTCTTTACACTCAGCTAAACAAACTTGATTCCCAACTCACTATCAAGGCATTCTAACCCTCTAACACTGGAATCAATCACTTTGAAATATCAAACCCAAAATCACACATTTGGGGACAATTTGGAAATCCTTTTGGCACAATTCTGAGACTTTGATCAAGAAAATCTTATGATGGCTGAAAACACATGGGATAGACCCTATGGTCTTAACACCAAGGAAGAGGAAATTCTAATTAAATCTCTATCCAAGAAGATGCAAGCTTTGAAATCTAAAATTCAAGACTTAAAAGAAGAAAAGGATACCTCATCAAGTGGGTCTTCACTAAGATCAATATATCCTCTTTTCTATGACAATGATGCACACATGTCTCCACATTCTTCAAACAAGGAGAACCTCATGGTAATCCTATCTTTGATCAAGAGATTATTTCACAGGATCATGTCGATCCTATCTTGGATCAATGTCATCATGCTCTTTAATCCAACATCTCTTTGGAGAGTTCAAGTGGATCTACATGTCCAAGGGATAGAGAATTTACTCCTTTGAGATGATCTTATACAACAATGCTAGCAGAGCTTCTTAAAGACAATCTCATCACATTGCCTCAAACCACCTCACGTGGAATGTCATTTGTGAGTACCTAATGTGCCTATCATCAAAATAATGAGCATAAAACTTCACATTTCATGGAGTTGAAACATAAAATCCAAGATCTAATTGATGATGCCATGATCAAAATTGAAGATACTAATGGATTATCAAATAGAGATACCAATCCCAAGCATGATCAAAATCATGAACCTATGTCTAGAAATGAGCTACATACTACTTCTACTTCTTCCACTATTCCTCCATCTGACAAAGCTTCAAGGATATCCAAATATCCTTCATCACACAAAGATCCTAATGCTTTTCATGATAACTATGTCTACCCTCAAGGGATGTCTTTAAAAGAAATCCAAGATAATCTATATCTTGCAGCAAGTACATTCCATGTTCCTAAGATCAAAGACCCTAAGCTTTTGTGTACTTCAAGGCCTATTTTGGATAATTCCCTAGTAATCCTTCAAGAATCCCTCGTGAAGATTAAAACTCCTATCTTTTCCTTTGGATTGGGTCCATGTCAAGAGGAAAATAAAAAGAACAAATAAACAAGTATTACTAATGATCATGATCAAGACATTATCCTATCCCCTCCAATATTTTATAAAGATCCCATATCCCTAAAATCTGAAGATGATCCCCTTGTATCTTTTCATTTCCTTCAAAAAGATATTCCTCCATCTCAAGAGCTACATAGCCCTCCATCTCCTAAGAAATATCTTAATACTTCTAAAAATTCTATTGAAAATCAAGAGCAAGGTACTCTTCCTACATTATACAAAGACCCTTGTAAAGATCAACATGTTCCATCATATCTTTCATATAAACCTCCATCTCCACCTCAATAAACCATTATTCCTCCAACTCCCTTACATGACAATAAGTTGCCTCAAGCATCAAGGGTTTCAGTTAAAATGGATCCTATCAAAGTTACACATGAGCCTATCAGTATGAAGATGAATTTGAAACAAAAGATCCTTGGCCGGGAAGCTCACTCTAAAGATGTTAATACTCATTTCACACCTTATATTCCTCCATTTTCACTCAAGAATCAGCCTTCTCCAGCTTTCGAATATATCCTTGGTCCATATGTTCAAAAGAGGAAAGCTTCAAACCTTCCATCTATATTGGGTCCATATATGCCTCCATCCACTTATCCTATCTCCTATCAAGATCAATAGAAACATACATCTTTGAAACCTCCATATCAACACATCCATATGAACCATCCATATCAGTCTTATTCATCCACAAATCCCAATTTTTTTGGAAGAAATTTGGATGTCAAATAAAGAAATCATAAATTCAAAAATCCATTTACATATGAAGATCACTATGTCCAATCTAATCGACATGTGAATACAAAGAAAAAGGAAACATTCAAGAGACCACAAAGGTCCATAGAGAAGAACATAATATCAAGGAAAATATGGGTCCCTAAATCCATCATAGAAGAATTATGTTCTAAATCTTCCAAAAGAAAAGGAAAATCAAGAGCTATGTGGATTCCCAAGTCTCTTTTAAAAGACTTGAACAAAAAGGAAAAATTAGAATTGGCATCCAAGCTTCCAAAGGCTTCCACTTCATCTTCTTTCATACATTTTCTATCTTCTAACTCTATTTTGGGTCCTCATGTCCCAAAATCCATTTCCTTGAATACTTCCTCCATCTTGGGTCCTTGTGTACCAATATCCATACCCATTCATACATAAAAAACTCAATCCATACACTACCCTTCAAATAGTGTGTTGATGTTGATCTTGTCACCTACTATCCTTCCATATTGGGTCCTGTATGAGTTAATTTTGGCCTTCTTGATCAACCACACACTTCAACATAGTCCTTCTTCACCAGGTGCAAACAAGACTGAATATGAGTTATTCATCCTGCCTGTCTAGGTGATTCGACCTGTTGCCTTCTATCTAGATGGGGTTTTGAAATTTG
>MU227083.1:2271943-2315482 GCA_018584345.1 Thuja plicata
GCATAAAATCTTGGCTTCCATCTTCCTTATCCTCCATTTCATCACCCTATCAACATCTTTGAGCATACTTTCAGTGTTCTTGGCCTATCATAGCATATCTTTCAAAAGAGCACTATCCCAAGAGAAAAATGCATAAGTTCCTCCTCAAAAATTAGAAAAAAGAGAGATTGAAAAAGAAAAGAAAAAGTACCTTAGTGAAAACCTGGTAAACAGGCACCTTGGTAGCAAAAGTAAAGAGAAAAATATTCATCCTATGGTGAAAACCACTTCTTGTGGTGCCTTGGATAAGTACCATGATGAAAACCTAGAAAATAGGCATTACACGTAATTCCCCCTACTTGCACTCTTCACTTGGGGGAAAGTTCCTTCCATCACATCATATCCCTCATATATTTCATCCATTTTCCATCTAGTGATCTTGACGAGGTTGGGCCTATTCATGAAAAAATTGCATATCTTACTCACTTGCTCTTATCTGTTGCACATTATCGTGATCTTGCTTATTCCAAGCCAAAATTCACTACACCATGCCTTATCTTGATGGTGTTGTCCTATCAGTTGACTGCTTGGTCTTGATCAAAAGGAAGAACAAAATAAAATAAAAAACAAGTTCTAAAAATCTTTTGACATGTCCACTCTTTTGGGACTACATGATATCCTACATACTTTCGATGACATCAGGTCATTATCCTATCTAGAATTTAGCACTGTTGTATAAGCCTACATTGCTATATCCTTTTTACCTAGCTTGGGTAATCTTGAGGAGGCTATCCTTCAGGGTGGCATTCACTTGCTTCATCCACCTTCACCAATCCACTTCCAAGATATCAATACATCTATGCCTCCTTGCACATTTCTAGACATTGGGGGCACACAAATATGATCATGCTTGAGAATTGGTAAATCTTTTCAAATCTTCTAAAAAATTGGCAAACAGGCGTCACTTGTACTCTGTGCTCCATCTATCAAAGCATTACTGATACTAAGCCTTTACAATTGCACCTGTGCTAAATACTTAATTCATTTCCTAAACAACTATCTTATCCTCGCTTGGGATTTGTCTGCATTTCTATCTTAGGATGAAGTCATTCTGCACTGGGGGCATCTTTTCTAATTTGATAGGTTATGTCTGCTCACTTTTCATAGGATGGTTTGTCTTTTGATATGATACTCTTAGATAATTTCCCTCCCACTATTACTTTTACAAAACAAGGATGACACAAATGATGTGCTACCATGAACAATGTTTCGAGGACCTACATGGGATTACAAACAGGAATAATGATGTACACAGACATGGAACACCTATTTTCTTGAATTCCAACTTTTTTTGATTGTTGAATCTCTACTGTGCTTGAAAAATGAATCAATAGTATTCCTCAAACACAGTTTGGTCTTGTATTGATCATAACTCTTTTATGTCCTGATGATGTTTAACTAGGGGGATCTAAGCAGTTATGAATTTTTATTGATTCTCAATTGATGTTGTTATACCTTCTGAGTTACTCCATGACGTTTGTGTTGGAAATACAATAATGGGAAAGCAAGATACTGAGTGGGGGGGGGGGTGAATCAGATCTTCAAAATTAAACACTTAAAACCAACTGATCCACATTCATACATAAATGAATCTAATGTAATCTCAGTAAACTCAGATAAAAATCATAGAATGAATTAAATAACTCATGACACAATAACTTGGTAACCTAGAAACCCAAATAGGTAAAACTGGGGTGGGGATGACACCCACAAAATTCTCCACTACTACAATAATAAAGTTTACCTGTTAAGGTTACAAATGTTTTGATTACAAAATTTAATCTACCTTGTTAGAGGTCTCCCCAGTTAAGAGCTTCAGATCATTACAATCTACCCTATTAAAGAATTTAAACTTACAATGAAGTAAGCACTCTGTTAAGAGATAAATAAAGGCCTACTAAAACCACTATGTTAAGAGATTTTCAATTGATACAATGATTAAAAAGTCTCAAGTATTGATCCTTCGATATGCACTCTAATGTTGATGACGGATCTCCTCTTTTTAGTGCCATCTATGATCTCATAATCTGATATTTCTATTCTTTGTTGTTCACTGTGTTATGCTCTTCTTGATCTTTGCTTCTGAACAAAATAAAACTCTATGCATTTCACTTCAAAATGCAGTCACTAAGACAATTACTCTTCTACCTCTTGCACACACAAAAATAGGGTTCTGAAGCAATCTAATATAGCTATACAAATTTGATAGTGAGATCTAGATCAATGATCAAGATCCAGTATCCATACCATGATGGTATTACAATTAATTTTTACAATGAGTCATGCATAGGATAAAACAATCAAATGCATAACTAACTTAGTAGAAGAATATTAAATGCACACATAAGTCAGCCCAAAAAGGTTATACAAGTTTTCCGGATCACTTATCCTTAAAGTTTGTATCATTACAGACAAGTATACAAAAACTATCCTTCTTGGCATTTAACATCCCTATCTCTACTCGGCTCGGCAATGTAACTTAGCAAAATAAAAAATTGCTCGGCAATGTTGCTCGGCCTTGCATAGTTTTAGCTCGGCCACAGTGATAGCCAACTAAAACTACCTAAGTGAATGACTAAGTGTTAGTCACTAATCATCAACAGAACTTAGAGATTAACAATCTTCCCCTTTGATATTAGTGGCAAAAACACTTATCATTACTTCTGTACATTTCATCAAAAATATTGCCTAAGTATGCTAAGCACTCCCCCTAGGAATATACTTATACAAAAAGTTTACAATGCCTTCAAAAAAAATATATATACAGGTGTACCTTTGCTATACTAATGTATCATTTGGTATCTATTCATACTTTCTTACTTACTTCTGTACTAACTTCCCCCTTGTTTGTGTCACTAATTATTGGTGGGGTTAAGTTGTATGTATCCAAAAATTGTTTATGAAGCTGCAAGGTGGATTCAAATGTAGTATCCTAGCTTTCCTTTGCATTCTTCATAACTTCTAGTTTTATTTCTAGCTCAGCAGCTAGACTAACTAAACTATTTGCAGTTGATAGATTTGTATTGCTATGTGATAACTCCTTAGCTTTTGAAAGTTCCTTCTGTATAACCTCCAAGTGAGGCAACAAGCTTGTCTAAATAGTTATCAACTTGGCCCTTATTCGACCATCTTTAGCCATAAGCTTGACGATTCACCTTTGTGCATTTATCAACTTATTAAGATGTAAAGAACTAGAAGTAGTATCTTTTCCTAGAGTAGTACTAGTTGATCTTAAATCTAACTATAGCTTCTCAAAAAGTTGTAGATTATGCTTTGTGAAAAATTCAACATCACATAATTTCCTATACAAAGAATAAACATTGGTTGTAACCTTCTCTAAAGTTTCTACAAGAACAAAAAGTTCAACCTGTCTAGTGGCAATTTCTTCTGAGATCTTCTCTAGTACTTTGCTCTCAAATCTTCTCCTAGACCATTGTAGAAGCTTCCCATTGCTATCTATGTCCTCATCTGTTACCTTCTGTACAATGGTGACTAGTTGATCTATGATTGGAGCTTGAGGCATTTCATCCTTTAAGTCAAAAGCCTTTGTAAATATGTCTTTGATGTCATGCAACACCTGATTTTTCTTTTGTTCTATCTTCATCTCTTCCTGTCTCTTCTTCCTCTTAAGTAACTCTTGAAGATTCCCAATTTTTTCAAAAGATAACTCATTGGGATCCCATTGTGGAGTCACAATGACTTCATCTAGTGTTACATCTAAAATCTGTGACTTCTTCTTCAAGATCTTCTTCTTCTTCATTTCTAGAGAAATTATGCTCGGTAGCATAATATCTTTCCCTTTGACAGTTTCAATATCCAATGCCTCCTTTAATTTTTTCAATACAGTTTGTGGATTCGGCATACCACTAGTTTTAGGACCTGGAGGAGTGGATGATGCAGAGTGTGGTAGATCAACCAACACTTGCACTACCTCTTCTTCTTTAGGCTTATCAACAATATATGTTTTCACCACTCCACTATCTAAAACTGTCTTCACAACCTCTAAATAGGTGGATTCTATGAAGTTACCTCTTGTTCATTTGTTTGTTGTTGCCCTTCACTTTGCTGAATATTGACAACTTCAATTTTCTCACTAGATGCTGTGGACTTTTCTTCTTTAGTATCAGCTGCCTTAATAGGCAAATCATTATCTTTTACACTCAACATCTGTTGTTCCTCGGCATTCAAATTTCTTGGATCATCAACTATATAATCCATAGGACTGTCTACAGTTAGATGAACAAAATTTGTTGCATCCAAAGCATCTTTGGTCTTGTCCTTTTCTACTGCAATTTGATCTTTAGGTATCTATAGTTCAGGGGTAGTCTTCTTATCAACTTCTTGTGCCTTTGGCTTAGATGTCCCTTCACCAAATTTCTTATTTTGTGGAATGGCCAGACAAAAAAAATCTTTCCAGATCCTTGTGCTTTGTTGTACTAGACCTTCTATATCATTCTTCAGAACAATATATCCTCTTAGTTTGGGAACAAACCTACTCTTATAATCCTCAATGAGTTTGGTTCATTATTTAGAGGTTAAGTCAGGTATTATCTTGGCTAGGGTTCCTTCCTTGATCTGTCTTTCAGTGGAAAGTGAAAATTCCCATTTTCTTGATAGAAAATCATAAAGTTCATCAAGCACATGATTTCCTATCTCTGTGGGAGTCAATTTGAAGGTACTCATCATGTCCAAGAGAGCTTCCTAAACTTTGTGCCTATCTGATGTATTCAACTTTTCATACTTGATGAACTTAAATGTTGCTAACCCTGCTAAATTCCTTAAAGTGTCACATACCTCATCAATGCTTGCTGGTTTCTTGAATTGAGCTTTAGGTATGTTGCAGGGTTCATCAGTTTCTGTTAACTCCTCATCACTATCTAGCCCCAAATCTAATTTCCTTCTTGGTCTCTTTTCTGGCTTACTTAGCTTAGCCTTACGAGCAACCTTTGCTTCCTTTCCAGAACTACTTTTTTCAATTTTCCTCTTACCATATACTTTAGTTTTCACTTCTACTACGGAGGTAACAGTAGATTCCCTTATCCTTGGATGATTAGCTGTAGGAGGTGTAACCTTAGGTTTGGCTCGGCTCGGCTTGGTTACTATGACAATTGATGGTTTATTGCCCTTAGCTTTCTTTGTAACCTCTTTTGATGCACTAACTTCCTCCTCCATAGAAATATCCTCACCTTGTCTAGTGGTTAGGCCTAGAGGTGCATCCTCAGGTTCTTCATCACTACCTAAGCCAACCATTTTCTTCAGGTTTTTCACTATCTTCTTTCTTTTCTTCTCCATAGTTCCTTCATTCAAACTTCTAGAAATCTTAGCCTTAGCTTCATCAAAATTTCCAAATCTCTCTACTGTGGTGTCAATTGCCTCAGCTAGGAGTGCAGTGATGGTGGCTGATGCTTCATCAACATTGATTTCATATGGAAATGGCTCTAAACATGTTATTCTAGGAGTCACTACCTTGATATAAGTATTATATGTATCAACTATAAAATAGATTTCCTCATAGTGTTTCTCCACTAGTGACTTAGGAATCCTAGTCCTTAATCTCATTCTCTTCTTGAATTCTACAAAATAGCTACCCATTATGCTATTGAAGTTACTCCCTAGTTTCTCCATACATTCACTAATCTAAACTGTAATGGGTCTATCCTTTTTCCAAACAATATTTCTTAGTGTAGGAAATGTGGCCTGAATGTAGAAAAATATACATGCTAGTAAAGAACCAAACTTACATGATGAGTTCTTAGCCTTTCTGATTGATGCTAGGTTCTTGGCTAATTGGGTCTACTGTAGCTTGGAAAGATCATATGTGTGACTCTTCTTCACAATTTTCCATGCCTGATCAACTATTGTACAGGGAACACTATCCAATCTGATGGACTGATAGAACTTGTGTGCAATTACCCTTACTCCAAAGTCAAGTTCTAGGTCAGTAATTATAGAGATAGTCATACCTCTGTTATTCCATACTGCTCCAGTGTTCAATGCAATTTCCTCTTTGCTATTATCCCTCATGGTCCATTTTCCATTCACTATAGGATATCCAGTCACTCGATGAATCATGTTTCTGGTGATCTTGACTGGTCCTTTATCCAACCACATGCTCATGTCATGAACTTGGCTAAGGATAACCTTGATCCATTCATCTTTGAAACCTTGGGGAAAATCTAGGGCACGAGTTAACCCTTTTTTGGCTAAATGTTTGAATTATGCCTTCAAAACTCCATTTTTACACAATTTGCTATAGGATTTCTTCAAATCACTATCACCTACTCTTCCAATCTTAACCATATAACATGATCAAACATCATGAATCATAAGTACCTTGGGAGGAATGGATGAGAGGGCTCCTGTTAAATCACTCTGTATTGCACTTTCAAGAATGGCTTGAAAGTTGAGAGGTTCACATTCCTCACTCCATATCAATTGAATTTGTTCTTGTTATGCCTCCATACTCTTGGCTAGTGCAGAACAATGTATAGCCATAATTCTAAAAATTAGGGTTTGAGAGATGGGAAATAGAATACCTCAATAACTAATGCTTTGCACTATTCTCTGTTCACTATTCACTTTAAGATTGCCAATAGAACCCTGATGAAATCTTTGTTCCTAGCTCCATTAAGATCAATTCTGCAAATCACTTCTATCGCTCTGTAAATAGTAAAATCATAAGGTAAAAATGTAATGTTAACTGTTCATCATTTATAAGCTTCAAAAGGTCAAGGTAGGTGAGCATTGAATGTTCTTCCCATTGAGTTAGTGCAAGCCATCTATCCTCGGCTTTAACACAACTTGCATCCTACTCGGCTTACTACACTCGACCTTCACAAAATTTTACTCAGCCAACAAAACTCGACACTCACTAAAGAACTCAGCTTTAGTGTCCATGATAGATGCTTGGCACCTATAGTGCAATTTTCTCATCTCAGAATTTTGTCTTCAAAACATGTCCTAGTTCATCTTAACATATGAAAATATGGACTTTTGTACATTTCATGTTAGGAACTGATGTAAGATAAGAATTTTTAGGTATAGTTCCTTACATACCTCTTTCTCTTAGTTGGAGATGATGTGATCACCTGATCCTTTAGATTGGGTGACCTTGGCTTCATTAGCTTCACTGCTGCATGGTTTAGACTTCTTAACCCATGTCTTGTTCATCTGTGGTCTAATTTGTTCAACTATTGGAGCATGTACTCTATTCTTACAATCTTTCCTTATATGACCGATTTTCAGACAATTGTGACAAACTAGGCTTCCATTCATCCAACTTTTAGATTTTCCTATGAAATGTGTCCTTATGCAATTTTTTGGAACATGTCCATACTCACCACAGTATTGACAACTATGCCATGTGTTGTAATCCCAATTCTAAGTATTGCCTTTTCTTTGTGATTTCTCTTGTACCTTTGATGTCCATTATTGTTTACCTTTAGATTTGCAATCTTGTGCTCTATCACCATATTTGTGACAGTTATAGCAATTACCATTGAGTCTAGGTGCTTTACTTACCTTTATCTTATATTCACATGCTTGATGTCCAAACTTATTACAGTTAAAGCAATAACCATTAAAGTTAGTTTTCGGATTGGACTTACCATTCTTGCTTTGGCAAATGTTTGTTGTATGACCTGGTTTTCCACAATGGTGACAAACAGGTTTCTTTTTTCTCAACTTTGTATTCTTTCTTTCACCTGTCTTAGATGATTCTCCATCTTCAGTGGTTGTATGTTGTTCAGTGTGACCTAACCCAGAAGAATCTTTAGGTCTTCTTGATGCTTCCACCAGTTGTTCAAAGTAGCTCATAGCTGCACTTGGATCATTTACTCTGTTATTAAGTTCTTTCTTAGATCTCAATTCATCTTTCAATTGATTGTTCGCAGATCTAAGATTTACAATCTCCAAGTCTTTCTTATTGATCTCCTAATTCATAAGTAGTAGTTGATTTGCCATGTCTACTTGATTGACTGTCAATTTTTGCACATCATGTGTTCTTTCATCAAGTCTAGTAGTCATCATTCTTTTGTCTTCTTCTACCATAACCTTGTCATCTTCAGCTTTCTTTTTCTGTTCAACAACTTCACACATTCTTATTGATTAGGCTTCTTGTTCCTTTTTCAAAATTTTGAATTCTTCACATAGTGCATTGTTCTTTTCCAGTAGATCTGCTATTGCTGCATCACTCTTAGTAGAATCTCCATTCTGAAACAAATTTGTGGTTTCCTCTTTATAATAATGAGTGTCATTCATTAGTTTGGCCAAATATTTTCTTGCATTCAAGGACTTCTTTAATTCTTGTCTTGCAGTCTCAAGTTGTTGGAGTGCTAGCTAAATATCAATCTTTTGATTCTCAATGACTTTACCCATCTTGTAGATCTCCATCTCAAGATCTTAATTCTCAAGCTGATTACGACCCTTTTTGAGAACTGAGCTCTTATACCAATTGTTAGAAATATAATTAATGGGAAAGAAAGATACTAAGAGGGGGGGTGAATCATATTTTCAAAATTAAACACTTAAAACCAACTCATCCACATTCATACATAAATGAATCTAATGTAATCTCAGTAAACTCAGATAATAATCATGCAATGAAGTAAATAGCTCATGACACAATAACTTGGTAACCTAGAAACCCAAATAGGTAAAATTGGGGTGCGGATGACACCCACAAAATTCTCCACTACTGTAATAATAAAGTGTACCTGTTAAGGTTACAAATGTTTGATTACAAAATGTAATCTACCTTGTTAAAGGTCTGCTTGGTTAAGAGCTTCAGATCATTACAATCTACCCTATTAAAGGATTTAAACTTACAATGACGTAAGCACTCTGTTAATAGATAAATAAAGGCCTGGTAAAACCACTCTATTAAGAGATTTTCATGTGATACAATGATTAAAAAGTCTCAAGTATTGATCCTTTGATATGCACTCTGATGTTGATGATGGATCTCCTCTTTTCAGTGGCTTATATGATCTCATAATCTGATATTTCTATTCTCTACTGTTTAGTGTGTTATGCTCTACTTGATCTGTACTTCTGAACAAAATAACCCTCTATGCATTTCACTTCAAAATGTAGTCACTAAGACAATTACTCTTCTACCTCTTGCACACACAAAAATAGGGTTCCAAAGAAATCTAATATAGCTATACAAATTTGATAGTGAGATCTAGATCAATGATCAAGATCCAATATCCATACCATGATGGTATTATAATTAATGTTTACAATGAGTCATGCATAGGATAAAACAATTAAGTGCATAACTAACTTAGTAGAAGAATATTAAATGCACACATAAGTCGGCCCAAAAAGGTTATACAAGTCAGCCATATCACTTATCCTTGAAGTTTGTATCATTACATACAAATATACAAAAACTTTCCTACTCGGCATTTAACATCCCTATCTCTACTCGGCTTGGCAATGTAACTCAACAAACTGAAAAACTGCTCAGCAATGTTGCTTGGCCTTGCATAGTTTTAGCTCGGCCACAATGATAGCCAACTAAAACTGCCTAAGTGAATGACTAAGTGTTGGTCACTAATCATCAATAGAACTTAGAGATTAACAGTCTGCACAAAGGCAAAGAGTCACAAGGATAGGGGCATAAATTTTTCTTGGTTTTCTGTATATGGTGATTATTCCAAGTAATCCTGTAAATTTCAACTAACTTGGATGTTTATGGTAAGAGCTGCCATCATGAGTGGATAGCCGCATATATCTCGATCTTTGTTATATGTAAACTACGGTGAGGTTGAAATAATTTCCTTGTTTTTTTCTCTGACTCAGAATCTTGCTGAGGTATGTGAAGCATAATGTACTCAAGGATATGAATTTTCAAGGTCATTATGGGTCCAATATCTTTCCTTACATAGATTCTGATATATTAAAAGGAAGGTGACTATCTTGTCATCTTGGCTTCTATGCCTTAATGCCTAAGTCTATTTTTGACATTCCAAAAAAAACATACTATTCATACTTTCATAATATCAGTGGGTATTGTTGATGGTTGTACTATCAGGTGGTATCCATTCCAAAAATGCCCAATGATGATAAAAAGCTACAATAACTGCACATTAGTGACAACTCCTAAGAGTCTTCATATAGATGCATTTAGAGTTTGCATGGTTCATTTTACTAAGTAAGAAACAACATAAGGAATTTGAGCTCAAAAATGATTTCTTTCTTTTCTTCTAAATCCAATTTAATTATATCATCAATATTACTGATATCAATGACTCCTAAAATTTTTGATCAATCAAGAACGAAATCAAAATTATATTTTCACGTAATTAACTTGGTACTCGTGTGTTTATTCTTAAACACACCTTCTTTCTTCACTACTTCTAAATCTATTTGACCTAACCTTTCCATGCAAGTGATACATCATTTTAAATAGAGGGATTTTATTTCTTTCCTTCGATTTCATTCTCAAGGGGGCATGATCACACTATCATCACTTAAATTTTTGCTTGAAACAACATTAAAAATAACTTTGTTATCAAACAAAATAGGCACATGACAGTTTCCTTAACTAAGTCAGAACTGTTGGATAGAAAGCTTTGGTTCTCATAAGCTAGATATCTTGTGTTTCCTCATTTTAAAAGATTCTTATTAAGCTCCTAGAAGCTTCATACTAGCTTGTGGATGACAACCAAGTTCAGAATCAGTATTATCAATCCTTGGACGACAACCAAGTTCAAAATTGGTATCTTAAAAATCTTTTATTAACCCTTGGATGAAAACCAATTTCAAATTCAATTCTATCAGTTTAGTTTGATCAAGTGCAAGACTGATCTCATTAGGCATTTCGTTTGATCATGAGCGAAATTCTCAATCTTTCTGAAGTCAAAATTAAAAAAATTTCTTTGAATCAATGCACTGTTCGCATGTCAATTCAAAGAGGGGCTACCATAGACCCTATTTTCCCTAAGTATGACCATACCCTCAATTATGTCCAAACGACCCTATTACTGCTTGGCATAATTCTTTTGAAATCAGATTTAATGTCCTAGGTGATTTTTAGCACTAAATTATATTAACTACTATGGCCATACAATTCAAATCAATTCAAAACCAATTAAATCAAATCAATTTCAAACATGGCTATAGTATTTAGTCATAAAGGAATTAAAAACACCCTAAATAAATTGTTCACTTGCAAATGAACCCATTCCCCTAGCCTAATTAATTTAATTAAAATGGCTATAATCCCCTTAATTATTCAAAAGAAATTAAATGCTTAAATAATTAATATTCTTATTTTTGAATGAATTAAATAAGTTTAATTCATTTCATTAATATTCTTCTAAACCCCAACCAAACCTATCTCAACCACTTCTACCCTGGGTTCTAACCCATCCCAACCTATTCCCCCCATGCTAATCTAATTCTAATCCTAAATCTATTCTAACCCACCTCCTAATGTTGTCATACTCCATTAAGGAATGATTAACAACTCCACCCACTTGAGAAAGTCAAGGAATCTCAAGATTCCTTTCCTCAAGTCCACTTTCTCAAGACACTCTCTTACACCCTTCCCATTCTTCTTTAAGGCTCTCATTAATTCCTCATTAATGTAGATTCCTTAAGCCCATGTCTCCACCATGCCTATTAAATTCCCAAGGCATTTATTTCTCTTACACACCATTAATGAGTTTTTCAACTCATTAATGCACCTTTTCCCCCCCTCTCTCTCTTTTCATTCTTCTTTAAATAGAAGACATTTTTGAGAGCAAATAAGCCTTCATCTCATATTGAAAATGCATTGTTATGCTGCTAGCATTCATATAGACTCTTATTTCACTTAGTTTTTCATGTTAATGCATAGTTATCATGTTCATTTTAGAGCTAAATATGCATGTTTTCTTATTATTTAGCTTGTTTTAATTCAAATCTTTCATGCTATGTCATATATGTCACTGATAAGTAACATAATCTAAGGGCTATTATGTTATTAATAACACTCTTCTTAGTTAGAAAGCAATAGGTCAATATTAGTGGTTTTATATGCTCATCTAACCCCCTTTAGCTAATGCAATGATCTATTGAAGTGTTGTCTTTCTTAAACAGGTACAAAAATCACACACACAGAAATATCTTGATCCCATCATCTCAACATCATCATTATCTCTATCAGTGACTTTGTCCCAAGAAAATATTGACAAATCTTATTCTTACATCATTAAAAAACTTTGAGATCAAAATAAATAAACATCTGTCCTTAGAATTACCCTTGTCCAAACATAACTCAGACTCTCCTAGAAAGGTTATCATTTTATTTTTGCTTTATATCACTTGTTTTAGTCACAAAATATGGACCACACTATGTGTTAAACACCATATGAAGGGCCTTACACAAGGTGGAAGGCTAAAAATCAACCTGAATAGAAACAAAGAGAGAGGATGATCCTCTCTCTCTCTCTCTATATATATATATATTCATTATGAATCCCCATTAGTCAGCTTTGTTCCAAAATGTCATAGAAGAGGAGATTGAAGATATAGATAAAGATACCTATACGATGCAAGTGGTTGACGTTGTTGTAGAAAGGAACCCCGATTGTTTCTTAGCCATGTTGATAAATAAGGGATTCAAACTTCCTGTTGAATTTAGTGTGTTGACCATAAGGTCCAAAAACCCTCTTGTAGGTCAACACACTACTTGACCCTCTCAAACAAAACCTATGGTATCTCAAATCTTCTCATCCTTGACAACACCATCAGCTATGTCCAATCAAATCAATTCTAAAAACTAAGCAAGCACGTCTTCCATGTAAAGCATGACATGCTCCCAAATAAGTGCACCCATGGTCACTAGTATACCTCAACCCTCGGCCTCATGGTCTTTCCAATCAAGCTCTCATGCTATGCCCTCAATCTCACCAACAATCAACAACCTTTTTGTAACTATGTTACTACCATAGTCAGTCCCCACTAGCCTTGGGTTCAAGACATCATTCTGATGGGGAGCCATCTCTGTAGATATGACTTTTAGTTAATTCCCACCCGTGGTTATGAATTTTCTCATCTGAAAACAACCTCAACACAGGCAGCAACAATCCCAGCTTCAGCTTCAGCAACAACAACAACCTCAACCCCAGCAACAACAACAACCCCAACAACAATGGAAGCAATCCCAAATTTGGTAGAAAAAATAACCCCAAATCCAACCCCAACCCCAATATAAAACATAATAGAATCAACCTTGGGCCACTCATGTTCCCCCGTATCAGAATCATGTGTTGGGAAATCAATATCAAGTCCCAAAGATGAGGTCCTATTTTCCTACTCAAGGGACACAACCTGATGATTCCTATTTCAACCAATTTCCCCTAAGGGAAAAACAGAAATATGATAACCCATTTCCCCCATATGAAGAAGAACAAGAACCCAACTACTATGACGACAATAACCCTCTTGTCTATTCAAAGAGTTTCTCTGATTTGATACATGAATAACGAAAAACTAATATCCTCATGCAACAAGTGCAAGACCTACAAAATCAGCTAGAGGATCTTCAAAGTCAAAGTCAACCAAAGTCTTACACTATAGAAGACTTATATCCCTAACCTATTGACTATATATCTCAGACCACATCACAAGTCAACAAACGTCCTCTTATTTTCTCAAATCCGCCATCGATGACTTCCCAAATAAATGTAATTGAAAATATTTCATCCTTGAGAGACCAATCTAAACCTTTCAAGAGTTTAATTCAAAAAATGGGTCATAGACATCATTCTATTGTTAAGCAAGATCAAAATCATCTACCCATGTCTAGAAAGGGTCCATTCCAAAACAATAACATTGTTGACGCATCTATCTCCTATGAATAATTTTTCCCACAAGAAGCCTTCATGCTTCCCATTAGTCCTTTATCCCCTGAAGAGTTAAAAGAGAAATCTTTTCCATTCCTATCAAATGGTATATCTAGTGATGAGACCTCCCAAGGGCTATCCATGATAGTTTTCAATGTTAATCCCTCTAACAATTTAGATATCCTAGATCCAATGCCACAATATGCTCTATTCCTAGACGAACCCACTCCAGAGAGTCCCATTCAAAATCCTTCTCCCTCATGTCGAAACATTGAACCCTTCCAAGAATCCACCATACATATTATAATTGATATCCTATGTCAAGAGGATGATGGAAAACATGAAGAAACAAGCCCTAAAGAAAATCAAGATCAAGATCCCAAGAATGACCAAACCTATGTAGTTTTTGACCAAGATCTTATTCTTCTAGAAACTCATGAAGATTTCATTATCCTTGAAAATCATATCCAAGCTGATCCCCTTCCATCCCAAGAAAATAGTTTCCTTCCAAGTCTTATGCACCTTCCACTTCCCATGTCTAAGAAATATTATGACATCCTGCCCATTCTCCCAAATGACTCTATCCAATTTCATGAGAAATTCACCCTTAAAATTGAGTTAAATTTTTTCCTTCAAAGTCTTGTGGACCTTCCACTTCCCATTCCTAAGAAATATCATGACATCCTTCCCATTCTTTTGAAGGATTCCATTCATAGTCAAGAGACAATCAACCCTAAATGGAGTCTAATGGTCCTCTTCCAAGTCAAGATCAAAATATCCCTTCACCTTCATCTCCACCACAAGATCATATCATCCCTCTAGATCCTCCTCATGATCCTATGATTCCTTCATCTCCATGTCCTAATCCTCCATCTTCTCCATAAGATCATATCCTACCAAATGATCTTGTCATTGCTCCTATTCCATCACAAGATTCTATCATTCCTCCTGATCCCCCTCATGATCCCAACACATTTATGCAAGTTGTTCATGAACCCATGCATTTCAAATGTATTCCTCTACTTCCATCCGGTTTGGTCCACTTCATGATCCTATTTTTTCTTCCATATCATATCCACCACAAAATGGACTCACATCTTTAAGAAAGTATCCTACTGGTCAAATAAAGCATTATCAAGTCAAAGGGTTAGACCTCCATGAACAAAATACATTAAAACCCTTTCATATCAAAGAAAATTCTGATGGTCATGACCTCCATAACAAAACTCATTCTCAAGATGTTGGTACCCCTTCCAAATCCAAACCCAAATGTATACCATCTCCTTCACCCCTTCCATCCATCTTAGATCCATATATTCCTCCATCCACTATTTCAGAATCCACTTCTCCTTTCCTAAATCAAGGTCAACAGAGGCACACATCTTGGAAAAAATTTTACCCATCCAAAAAGTCTCCATACCATTATTATCCATCCATGAATCACATTCCCCTTTCAAGCAATTTGGATGCTAAACATAAGTACCATAAGTCAAAAAATCCACATGCAGTCAAGGATCAACATGTGTCAAGTCTAATTGACATGTAAATACAAAGAAAAATATGGTCCAAAAAGAAAAATAAATGTCCAAAAGGCCACAAAGGCCCCTTGAGAAAAAATAAAATTCAAAATCAATATGGGTTCCTAAATATCTTATAGAAACAATGTGTTCTAAGGGCCCACAAAAGAATACAAAATCAAAATCCATGTGGATTCCTAAGAATCTTCTTGAAGCATAGTATCCCAAAGAAAAATCGAAGTTGGCATCCAAAATTTCTATCCATCCATTTAAAAACCTCCAACCTTCCAAATCCATTTTGGGTCCTTATGTCCAAAAATTCATAAACATTCCTCCATCAAGTCCAAAATATCCTTTTCTTCCTTCAAATCCAAAATCTCTTTTTCCTCCATCACTCCATCACCCCTCAAGGTGTGTGTGAATGTTGTTCATTCCCACATATCCATCCACTCAAAAGAAATTATTCTTGCAATCCCTCCATTATCCAAAACATATATTCCAGTCTTCCATCCATCCTCTTGTCCAATCCTACACATAAAGCATTACCCTATCCCACTTCAGCCATTTATCCCCCTTTTCCATAACCCTATCATCATCTTTGAGCATACATTCAATAACCATGATCTATTATAACACATATTACAAGGTTACAATCTAAAGATCAAGATGCTTAAGTCCTTCCTCCATTTCCTATCACAAGTCTATTATCTTCCAAAAAATTCAAAAAAAAGAAAAAGAAAAAAAAGAGAAAAATATTCATCCACTAGTGGAAACCTGGCAAATAGGCACATTGGACAAGTGCCATGACGAAAACTAGGCAAACAAGAATCATGTGTAATCTATGAACCTCTTGAATTCCATAAATGGGGGCATGTTCAATCCATATTTTCCTATCATATCATATCCCTTTCATTTCCTCCATTAACCTACATCCCTCATATCCCTTATCTTATCAAAATCCATATTTTTCCAACTTTCATCTTGACAAGGGTAGGGATCTCCCAAGAAGCATCACATGTCGTACAGGCTTCATGTTGTCCACATCCCTATGGTCCATATTTCCTATCTTTTCATAGTCTTGAATCTGTATCCCTTCCCCTTGTCCATTCTTTATCTTGTTTTTTGTATCCATGTCCTATCATTATCCTATCAAATCCCTCTTTTGGTCTCGATAGAAAATAAAGATAAAAAAAATAAAAATGCAAAAATTGTTTTCAACATCCTCTTGACATGTCCACTCTTGTAAACCACATGCCAATCAATGCACCATGTCTTTATCTTATCTTATCATGTCCAGTCCCTTATCTTGTAGAGAGACATGTTATCTCATCCTGTGGATAGTCCTTGGCATCCAAACAAATTCAAGACATACAAAGAGACCTTTGACCTTCATCCATCTACCAATTCATCCATCAATCCATAATTTCATCGCCTTGCTAGACTAGGGGAAATCTACAAAAATTATATGTGGGGATTTGACCTAGTGGGTAAGATTACACCAACCTTGTCTAATGGACATAATTACATCATTGCAGCAATGAAGTGATTGACTAAATGGGTGGAAGCCATTCCTCTCACCTACATAACTGGAAAGCAGATCTCAATGTTCATACTCAAAATTATCATCTGTCGGTATGGAATTCCTCAAACCATCTTGATGGATCATGGTACATCTTTCCAAAACAAAGATGTTGAAGATCTTTGTGAACATTTCCAAATAAAATAAGGGTTCTCTTCATTCTATTATACTCAAGGGAATGGCTAGGAGCAAGCGAAAATCAAGACTATTTTGAAAATCTTGAAGAAAATAGTGAATGAATCAGGGCAAGACTGGCATTTACAGCTTATTCCCGCACTATGGACATATAGAACTAGTGTGAGAACACCTACAGGAGCCACTCCTTTCTCCCAAGTATATGGATCAAAGGTGGAAGTGACAAACAAGACCATTTTGAAAATCTTGAAGAAAATAGTGAATGAATCAGGGTGAGACTAGCATTTACAGCTTAGTACCACACTATGGGCATATAGAACTAGCATGATAACACCTATAGGAGCCACTTCTTTCTCCCAAGTATATGGATCAGAGGCATTCCTACCCCTCAAAGTGCAAATCCCATCCCTAAGGATATCATTGAAGAACCTGATTTCAGACGATGACTACAGAGTAGCAAGGCTTAGTGAACAAGAACTATTAGATGAAAGAAGACAAAATGCATTCAACCAATTACAAGGCTATCAGAATTTCCTTAGAAGGAACTATCATAAGAAAGTGAGGCCATGCATGTTTGAGGTAGGAGACCTCAACCATATGGAAAATCAAAAGAACCAAGCAGAGTGAGTGAAACCAAGAAATATTGAGCCTAACTGGCTAGGACCATATGTCATTTTCAACTCTACCTAGAGTGGGGCATGTTAGGGTTTTTACTTGTAGGGCCTCTGAAGGATTCTTGAATACTTAGACAACTCTATGACTCCCATTGCCTTTTAACATTCTGACTCAAGCAAGAGAAAAACACTAATTGATGAGGTTTTTGATAACACTGGGGATACCTATTATCACCTCCTTCTTTTTGAGATCCACTGACTCAGGCAGGTTTTACCTATGACTGATTATAGTTTTGACAATATTTTTAAGTGGATTGTACTTTATGTGCTGAATGCTCTATTTTAAATGGACATGTATATAACAATATAGATGACTATGACTATTCTCAGAAAAAGCTTGGCAATCCAAATCAATAGCTTAATGATAGCAGACAACAACATAACTAGGAATTGCATTCTTTTTTCCTTTTATAACTCTTATGAATCTAGGAGGAATAACCTATATGATTTTCTCTTTAAGAAATCAACAAATTTCAACTATGATCCTCAAGAGCACAATTGATTCTACAAAATATTTTGAAAGTAATTGATTTAAATAGTTGTTTAATGCTTGGATGATGATAAATCACTTGACAAATTCTAAACTAGTGCCTATCCTTGGGCAATAGAGTCAAAAGATATAAATCCATAGAGATATATAAACAAGAATACTATAAGATGCCTTACAACCTACATACAACTCAGATAAAGTGCCTTACAAACTATCCTATCATTTCTACAATATTGTATCAAATCCTTAATCACTGTAGTACTCTCTGAAACCACTCATAAAGTTTAATTTTCCCCTTAGAAGAAACTTGCAAATAATTAGATAGCTACCTAATAGCCAATATGTTTAACATGCCTTACAGATTAAACATAAAAGAGTGCATACAATCAGTAAAGAGACAAAAACAAAGTAGAATAAAGTTGCATTGTATTTTTATTCATATATTCTGCTTCAAGTACATATAAAGGATAAAATCTCAAAAAAAACAAAGACTAAAATCTAAAAGTCTGTACTCAATTATATTTTATCTCCTTTCAATTACAATTTTGACCCTATATATAGGTCCTTAACCATCTTGGAATCCTTTATTTTAGGATGCAACAAGCCTCAGATGGTTTAAGGAACCTAACCCTAAAAGTATAGAAAAGACAAAAGAAAAGGATTTAGAAGCAGTGGGAGGACAAGAATAGGGGATAAAGATCTAATATTCTTTGTCCTTTCTAGAATATGGCACCTTTGTGTGATAGTGTTTAGGATAACTTTTGGTTGTCACAGCAAGACTGAGTGACCGCCATTATAGGCTAACTTACACTCATCTCTATTTATAGCTAACCTCCCTGTTCTCATTGATCAAGCACCAAGTGTTCCCTTTTACTCTTCATCCAAGACTTCCTCCTCAATTTCAGGATTCTTCTTCTTGGGCCAAGTCATTAGGTCCCATGTTTTCACCTCATCATCTATAGGCCACTTAAAGTTTTGAGTGTTCTGTACCTGTGCCTTTTGCCTTTCCCACCTGACATCAGTGATGCTCTTAACATCCACTAGAAATTTATTGATGTCAGTTTCAGCTCTAAAGGCCTCATCCAAAATCTTATTAAAGCCTTCTAAATCCAAATCAGATCTTGGAATGAATGCTTCATTACTAGGCATCTTGCTGTCAAATTCATTCTTCCAGGCCTCTATGGCCTTTATCTGATCATCTTCTCCTTTAAGGGGACGAACAAATCTGTTGAAATCTAAAGAAAATAGGCTCAATTTAGCCTCTACTTGGTTCAACTTGCCTTTGAAAAATGACAAAGCCACATTAACCTTTTTAACCTCATCTCCTACTTCTGTCACCACCTTAGGTAAATATGACTTTAGGGGTTGCAAAAAGGCAAGTTTCTCAAATAGTTGCATCCTAGGAGACCAATTAATAAAATAAGGGTTTAATATAGAAAGATACCCCATTATCTCTGTGTGTAGGGTGGGCAACTTATTATATGCATTGAGGATGACATCTATCTTATCCTTCAATATATCAATTCTATGTTGCAAAATGCACCTAAATGCATTAAAGGCTATCTCATTCTTCTTTTCTCCCATGTCATCCTTTTCAACCACCTCCTCTAATTTTGCTTTCTCCTCAATTTGCAAAGGTTGTTGTGAAGGTACATACACCACTTTAGGATTTTCTTCTAGTTGCTTTAGTAGCTCAGCAATCACCTATTTTTGTTGGTGTATCTTGATGTGGCACATCTCCCGATCTTTTGCCAAAGAACTAGTTTCTTCTATAAAAATGCTACACTTATTAGACAGTTGCTTGGTCTTGTCCTCATTTAAGTGTGCCTAGTGTGTCATAATCTAGGAGATCTCTAGATCCCCTATATTATGTACCGACCAAACCATCTAATTACCCACCATATTATCCTGGATGTTTACCAACTGAGGTTTCTGGTCTTTTGGGCAAAGGATCCACATGGCAAAGGCCTGACACTTTGGGCTATACCCAAAACCCTTTATCATGTCTCCCATTTGCACCTCACTTGCCATTTTCAAATATGGCTACTTCCTTATTTTATCAATGATGAAAGCTGAGGCCAAGTCCCAGCCCTCAACCAACAATATGACACTGTTTAATACCATCTACCTAGCCTCATCTGGTGAGACATCCTCACTGTCAGGGTCATATGATTGTAGGGCCAATAGAACCTCAATAGTGACCATTACTTCTCCATAAAATTTCAATTGAGCTCTTATTTTCTCCTTCTTATGCCACCTCAAAAAATCTTTAAAATCCTCAGTCTTGATGAAATTATCATCACTTAAAAATTGTTGTTGATGTATTAATCTTTCATCAATACATGACTTGAGAGGAAACTCAATATCTTCCTCTACATCTAGTTGTTGCTTCTTTCCTTGTCTAATTAATTTTCTTAGGTTATGGTCATATAACCTATTCCTAGGAACCAAGGAACTTACTTTATTCTTTTTCTTTTCCTGCCTAACAATTGAAGGCTGGCTTATGTCAACTTTTTGCCTTTTGGCTGAAGGCTCCTCTACATCGTCTAGCTGGGAGACCTCTATTAGGTCAATAATATGGCCCTCTTCTCCCTGCAACTATGGTATCTATGCAACATCTTGTTGAGGCTGATCATATTGAGGTGGACATGCATAGTCACCATCACTACCACTTTCATATTCTAATTCTGAATGATCAGGCTCCTGAGCTCCTTTCTTATCTAGAACATTATCAATTTGTTCACAAAGCACATAGAAATTATCAATCATGGCTTTGATTCTATCAAAATATGGCAAATCAGGGTAGAAGCCTCCAAAAGCCAACCCATTTCTCTTTATTTGTGTTTCTAGCTTCAGTAATTCCTGAATCTTCTCCCTTCTTGTTCTGATTTCATCTTCATTAAGAAGGTTTCTTGTTGCATCCTCTTCTATACATGTGCAACGAAAATTTGTATTAGGGATTGTGGGGATTAAAAGCTTTCTGACTCCTGCCATCAAACCCTCAGGATCAATATATCTATATGAGGCTGTCCCCATTCTGTAATTCTCCAACCATTGGTTGACTATGTCTATGGTACCCTTGCCAATGGTAAAATTAAAAATCTTGAACTTCCTAGGGGTTAAGGTCCCCTTCCTGTGTGGCGCAAAATGCTCATTATCTGTCAATAAAAGCTGCCAAATGAATTCCATGGCAGCAACTCTTGATGGCACATGGTATGGAAAGATATGGGGTGGATGTATACTCCCATATACCCTGATCATGGTGAAGTTCTCTTCAAGAAAGAAGTCACCCCAGTTATGATCTCCCTCCCATTTGTCTACATATTCACAAGGCCTCAATAGTTTTATAACCTTGATTGGGAGCCTTGTCTTGTTGATGCCCATGCTCTGCATTATAGGATATACCATCCAATTCTTGAATGCATAGTAGTCAGAGTCCTTGGATGTATAGTTCCAAATCCTAACCCAAAACTGAATGGGATTAAACTTGTCCTTAAAAATCCTTTGAGGATTCAAATTGTTCACATCCATGATCCCAAAGTTAAAATGTAAGAGCAGATGCATCAGGATGGAATAGTAAAAAAACATAGGTTCTTTCTTTTTAGGATCCTTCATCTTCTTCTATGTAGAAACAAATCCTTCATTGCATCCTATCAATGATGTATTGTATGTAGTCATAACTGGTGCTAGAATGCACCTCTTGTAAGTCAAGTACCATCATTAAAATTCTAGCATTTATCTTTTCAGCTCCCCCATCTATCCCTAGCACTCTACACAGGGCATAGGCGATATACTTAATATAAAAATGCAGGTCCTTGAACCAATAGGACGCTGTCCTAGGCATAGGAGTAAGATGGTTTTTAACCTCCTTGAACATATGCTTCTGCAATAGTCCCCTAGCAATTCCAGGCTTTAACCTATATCTTTCCTCTTGCCTAGTAATATCAATTCTGGTGGACATGGTATTGTACAAGCCAAAAGCTTTCATAAATGAGTTTATGTTAAGGATAAGAAGGGTAGTGCCATCATTCTTCTTGATTATTTTTGACAAGGGATCATAGTGACTGGACAAACCTAGAAAGAAATCTACATCTATATAGATGTCAGGGACAATTAACCTAGCTAGACCACAAGTCCAAGGGTTTGATATTGGAATAGCCTTATCAGAATTGTTATAGAAGTAGTTGAAAAGAGAAAATCCTATTGATCCCAGAGTGTGAGAATCCCTGATCTCATAGTAATCATCAGTCAAAAAATTTGCATTTGCCCTTTTGTTCTGTTTAGAATCCGACAACAATTTGAGGAATTCATCAGAATAATTCCTTTTCCCTTTAGCATCATCATCTATCTCATCACTCCTCCCGCTGGTAGAAGCCACACTAATTTTTATACTCATCTCTTCTTTGTTTCAATCCTCTTTTCTTTACTGATATTGAAGCAAATCTTCTCTCAAGACTCACTTCTCTTCTCTATGCACCGTTCCCAGCAATTCGACACTTGACAATCAATTAAGTATTCTACAACTTGACTAATTTCTTCTCTCAATTTAGAAAACCTAGAAATTCTTTGCTCTGTAAATCTGAATACAAGATGAGTTAAAAATGAGCCCTCAATCAACTCTCTATGGTAACTATTTCAAGTACATGGCTCATCATTTGAAAAATCATCAATTCTGTCTTCAATTCAGCACGCTATGAAATTAATTGAAAACCTAGCCATAGTTCATGAGTGTGACAGGAAATCAAATTCATATATGTGTATCTTCAGAAAAATCATTATAAAATTTGAAGGAGATGACATGTCTCTATGTGATTGGCTCTCTGTCATACATCTCAGCTACCCTTTTTATTCATCAATCAATATACTAGATTTTCATTGGACACCAAATCCTTCACATTGTCATGTCAACAACTGCCGCCTTTTCTGAATCTTCAAACTTAGTGACCACTCAACTTTAAAGCATCTCTTTGTCACTAACCCAACTCCTTAACCCCTAATTCTTTTGGAGACCAAGCGAGTGTGTTGTTTTATTTTCCTGGCTAACCATGGTCTATTTCTGGCGATCATGCGACTAAAGAAATCAAAGTCATTGGATGAAAAACTTAACTCACAACTTATTCAGAGACTCCGCGACTAACGGTTATCTTCACCTTTTACTGTTATCTCTTATTCACTAAATGTTATCTTTCTTTACGAGACCCCGTGACTTACCTCGGTCACTCAATCACTGATTACAAATGTTAGATAACAATTCCTTCAGAGACTATGCGACTAGCTTTAACTTTTAACTTTAATTTAGAGACTTTGTGACAAATAGTTATCTCCAAGTCACGAGCACTTTTTCCTTTAGGCAATTTTAATCAGAGACTTCACGACCATTGTTTGATCTGTTCATCTTTGCATCTGATGGCTCTGCTAAGTCACTGAATACTTTTTAATACCTTTATATTGTTTGGAGAGAACACAACAACAAAACACTTTATACTCAGTCTCCTAATACCCATATGATCTCATTCCTTTGGGAGACCACGTGACTACCCCTTATATTTTTACTTTTGGACATGTGTCTCCTTTTATTCATTTGTCTCTAAATCACTGAATAGACATTGACTTAGCACTTTAATCTAGCGACTACCCGATTGTCTTTCATTCCAATCTACATGTGGTTAGTCGCGAAGTCTCAGCATCTTTCACTTAACTGTCATCTCTTTTGGAGACTATGTGACATGAAATTTTAACACCTTTCTTAACTACAAGCCAATTCAAATACTACGCAACTGAAGCAATTGCCAAGTCTCATAAAAAATCACTAACTGCTAGATCATTCACGCGACACCGCGACTCATTTGTGGGCCCTTTTTCTAATTACTGATGTGTTCCTTTAATTGGAGACTTCATGACTGAAGGGCTCTTCCAAGTCTCACAAAACATAAGGAATATTCTATTGCATTGAGAGACATCCCAACAATAGTTGATCACCAAGTCTCAAAACAAAGAGGAATATGCTATTAGGATCACACGACTAGGCGACTATGGTAAAAAATACATGACTTAAGTTGTCTCAAAAAGGTAACGCCAAAATAGAAACATGATGAACACTTTAGGGTTTTTCTAATTTTTGCATAGAGCAGGACCTAGGGTTTTGAGGTTTTGAATTTTTCATGTGAATTTTGACCTGAAAACCCAGAAAATTCTCAGAGATAAAATGAGGATGAGACACCTAAGGTCATCAGGATCACAAAATTGTTAGAGAAAACTGACCAGAACCAAGAATACAACCAACAAGGCATACCAACTGGCAACAACAGAAGGAGATCAGCTACCCAAATACATTAACAACATGATCCTCAAGAGGTTCTACACTTTAGGTCTCAATGGTTAAGGTAACTATCTACATATCCAGAAAATACCAAAAAAATAAAAAAAATACAAAAGGTTACCCTGGTGAAAACCTGGCAAATAGGTGCCTTGGCGACAAAAAAAAAATCAAAAAAGAAAAAAAAGTAAAGAGAAAAAAAATTGCTCTCTTAGCAAAAACCTAAAAAATAGGCACTATTCAGTAGGTACCTTGGTGAAAACCTAGTAAACAAGCACCAAGTGTTCAAATCTAGCTCCACCATCAATGAATTCCAAGATCAAAAGCTTGAGAAAACTTTGAATGAAAGACTGACTACCCAAGCTATATCCATAAGCATAATCCCCTCTAAGCACCAACACTTATCCATGGTTAGTACTGGTCCACTAGAATAGGGGGACATTCTAAATCTCCTAAAAAAATATAAAAAAACTTATGAAAAATCCTAAAAAGATCAAAATGTCCTAAAAAAATAAATCTTCATAAAAAAAATAAAAAAATTGCAAAATCCCAAGCAATAAAACTGACTCGGTTATCAAGAGAGAAAAGGGTGATTAATAAAAGTCAATCAATGTCAAAATCATGAGCTTTGCAAATCAGTATTGGGCCCATATGGCACAACTTTATCAATCTTTCAAATCTATCAGCAAGAAAACTGGCGACTAAGCCAATCTATCAAATGTCACAACCATGAGATTTGCGAATCAGAATTGGGCCCATTTGACACAACTTGATCAACAACTAAAAATGATCAAAATCGTATCAATCATATCAATCATCTTATATAGTGATGGATACACTCAAAACCAGAAAGGTCAATCTTATATGAGTCATTTATTAACTAAAACCAGACATAATCAAAGTAATCAATCCAATCAAGCCTATCAAGAGAGTCGGTCCAATCTAGAGAATCAAACTGAATCAAGGAACAATCAAAAAAATGTTGACTAGGTCACTCAATCAGTTAGATGTCAGTCTATATTTTGTGGGTATGTTCTTACGCTACTCTAGGATCCACCAAGTGAGGAGAGTAGCTATGATGGATCATAACTTATTTTCTTTGATTGTTGTCTGTTGAATGTTCACTTTGATTCTAGGGCATTATGATTTAGGATAAATGTGGTAGGCACTATCATTTATCTGGTAGCCAAACACTTCCACGATCTGAGCTTAACCCTAGGAAATAATTGGACATTCCTTCTCTTTTATCTGCTTGTTTATCTACCAATAGAATCATAGCAGTATCCAAATGGACTCTGGGTGCATTGGATTTCTATCTTGCTTTTTATGGGCTTTCTTCTTAAAATCAAGAGTTCATAGTGCTATCCAGATGGACTCTGGGTACATTGGAATTCTATCTTGGTTTTTTGGTCTTTCTTTTCAAAATCAAGAGCTCATAGTGCTATTCAGATGGACTCTCAGTGCATTGGAGTTCTATTTTGGTTTTATTCTTTTCTTTTGTTTGGATTGTTTAGAGGGAAAAGCGGCATCCAAATGGTCAATATTTGTGTGCCTTTGGATCTCTTTCTTTTCAAACATGGAACATAGATGAACCCATATGGTCAATATTTGGGTGCACTATGTTCTCTTTCTATTCAATCTCTCTACTCCTTCTGGTTATCAAGAGGTCATGGCGGTATCTAGATGGTATGTGATCTGGATGCATTGGACACTCTTTGGAATTTAAAAAAAATGATGCGATGATGACAAAAATTGGAAATGGGCAGTGACTTAGGACACTCATCCATTCTATCAATTCATATCTATCAATTGTCAACCATCCTTTTTATCAATTCATATCTATCAATAGATCCCAGAGAACATTCCAAACTAACTTTCTTCTAACTAACACATGCATTTACTTAGATATGTGCATAGTAGATTACATTCATTTATTGCATAAGAAAAATCCAAAATATGTACATAATAGATCATATAACAATGCATCCATCATCAATAAAATCATAACTAACATAGGAATGCATTCATCATCATCATATAGTGATTCACATTTTCAACAAATTAATTCTCATTTGACGCATTTTCTATGCTTATTTTGTTGAGGGGGCATATAGTCCACTTGCTATCACTTGGGCAAGTTGGGGTAGGATCAAATCTGAAAATTCTTTGACATAATGTGATTAAATCATAGTGTATCAAAGAGGGGCAAATGTAGACACCCTAAAATGGACAGGCTTGCGACTTGACATTAAAAACACTAATTTTCATCTATTAATTAATAGTTTTTTAATCATTAATTAATCATCTATTTTCTTCTAAATTCATTTCATCTATTAATTAATGGGTTTTTAATCATTAATTAATCATCTATTTTCTTCTAAATTCATTTCCCAAATCATCTAATCAAATTTCCAAAATTAATTAAATGATTAATTTTATTTAATTAATTAACCTTAATTGATTAATTATATTCAATTTCCTATAGTTTAAATTGAAATATTTAAAATTTATAATTAAATTCTTCCAATTAAATTAATTTAATTTCATTCAATAAAGAAATTCTAAATAAAAAAGAATTCAATTATCTCACATGTTGAAAACTTTAATTATATAAATGAATTAAATATTCATTTATTGTCAATGAGATAATCCTTATTCAGATCACATGGGTTACTCCATCCATCTCTCCAGTTCACATGGGTTACTCCGCCATCTCTCTAGTTCACATGGGTAACTCTACCCACCTCTTCAGTTCTAAAAGGTAACTCACAATTAGCTCTTCAGTCAACCAAACTCTATCTCCTCTCTCCCAGTTGAAGAGGTGGAGTTCCCTTTAATCTCAACCGTTCAACTCCCTATCTTTGGGATTGATCTCAACCATTAATATCATCATCCATTCCTATATAATAAACCCTTCATACCCATTTGAAGGATCCATGATTTGAAGCTTATGTGTACTATTACTCTCTCAGATCGGTTCAAGCATCAAGCCTTCTTTGGATCATACATCCAAGATTGCAATCCTATGTGTGCCATTACTCTGTCAGATTGGTTCAAGCATCAAGCCTTCTTGTGATCATACATCCATGATTTAAAGCTCACATGCGCCATTAATCTATCAGATTGAATCTAGCATTCAAGTCATCTTGTGATCACAAAGCCATTCAATTATCAAATTCTTGATTCTCCCAAGTCATAGATGCTGCCCACACCAATACTAAGCATCAAAAATAGTGTTTTGCAAGGAGTAGAGAGAGACAATAGAAGCTTCAAGCAATTGGGTTTGCATTCATTTTTTTTCTCTTATTTGCTTGTATATTTTATTGATACATTTAAGTATTCATCATTAGTAGTTTTTTGTATTGATTCCCCATTGCAAACCGGTGCTAGTAACCCTCGTCATTGGAAAGTGAAGGAACCATGAATCTGAACAAGGCGTACAAGGAGATTACTATTGGACAAGAGGAAAATCAAAATTATGATATTGACAAAGGAATTGAGGTATGCTTGAATAAACCAACTAAGACTCAAAAGACACTAGAGTATGTTAAGAAAAATCATCCTAAAAATTAGATTATTGGTAATGGTAATTAGGGCATGATGATAAGAACTAAGATTAGGAATGAACTTTGTCTAATTTGACAAGTAGAACCTAAGACTACTAATGAAGCATGTAAAGATGAATCTTGGATTAAGGAAATGTAAGAAGAATTGGATCAAATAGAGTAAAATAACACTTGGGAATTGGTTCCTAGACATAAGGAAAAAATGTAATAGGAACTAAATGGGTTTTCAGAAGAAAAAAATGAGTGAAGAAGGCACAATTGTAAGGAATAAGGCAAGATTTGTTTTCAAAGGCTACTCACAATAGGAAGGTATATATTTTGAAAAAACATTTTCCCCTATTGCTAGGATAGAGGCAATGATATTTGACCTTTCTTATGAAACACATAAAGGTTTTAACATATATCAGATGGATGTGAAGTTTGTATTTCTAAATGGTGATCTAGAAGAAGAAGTCTACATTGAGCATCCTCATGGTTTTTATTTGACAAAAGATAGATAAATGGTTTGCAAGTTAAAGAAGGCATTATATAGACTAAAAAAAGCACCTAGAGAATGGTATGCTCAGCTAGGAAGCTATTTATTACATCTTGGTTTGAGAAAAGGTAGTGCAGATACTTACTTGTGTTTGAGAAATAGTGAAGCTAGAATCTTGATCATTAAAGTATTTGTGGATGACATTATTTTTGGAGGAAATGATGAAATGAGAAATAAATTTTCTAGAGAAATGAAAAGTGAATTTGAAATGTCTATGATTGGTGAAATCAAATTCTTTCTTTGTTTGAAAATGAATCAAAATGAATATGGTATCTTCATTTCTCAAACCAAGTATCTTAAGGAGTCTCTAAAGACGTTTAGGATGGAAGATTATAAATTAGTTGGAACACCCATGGTTACTGGATGCAAAATTACTTCTACTGATAAATTTCAAAGTGTTTTTCAAACAAATTACAGGTCCATGATGTTAGGTCTATTCAAAAAAAATTCAAACAATTGGTCTCTAGTTTGTTTTTGGAGAATGCCTTGTGAATAATACTTGAGAAAACCCTTGTTTCATATTTCATAGCATAAATTGTCGTCCTAAAACCCTAAGCATTGAAATTTTTTCTAATTTCATGTTACTTTTTATTAGCTAAGGTCATGTCTTGAATGGGGTCCTTTTAAAATGTTCATGTTTATTAAGTTTTCGGTGTCCTAAACCCATGGTCATATTTTATCCCCTAAGTCCAAAGTCTGCGAATGTTTTAATAAAATTCATTATGTGTCGTGCAAGTCTTGTTTAATCTAACAGTTTTCATTTTCCCTCATGATGAAGATGAATGACTTTTAACTATCGAGGGAACATGCCATTCAGCCACGTGTCCTAGGTGGGCCAGAGTGTCATAAAAAAGGAAAGGCTAAATGGAGGACAAGTTAGATTGAATCTAATGGTTAGTGCAAAGCCTTAGATCAAAGATGTTGTTGAGTTACTCTTTGAAGGATTGCACCATGATGATGTGTGTCTTCAGTGGGTCCGGATGTGAATGGGAAGATGAAGTTAAATTAAAATCATGTCAGATTTGATCTGACAGTTGGTGCAAAGTCTTATGGTAAAGATGCACACACAATAACTATTAAGGGATTGTGCCATGCTTCCACATCCAGTCTAGTGGGTTTGACAGATGATTAAAATTATGATTAAATGCATCGCATCTTCAAGAATATCTAATAGTCGATGTAAAGCCTTTAATGAAAGAAGTGATGATTTTAATCATCAAGCAACATCATGCCACATTTCCTAGGAGATCAAAGTTGCTGGCCATAAGAAGGCTAAGTAAAAAATATTTAAGTTGATAAAGATCTGATGGTTGGCACAAAGCCTTAGATCAAAGGTGATGTTGTTTTAATCAACAAGGCATTGTGCCATGCTGCCACGTGTCCCTGCAAGATCGAAGCCGCAAGTTGTAAAGGAGATTAAAGTCACTATAGATTGAGAAGATCCAACGGTCAATGCTAAGCCTTAAGTATAAAGTGCCTGATCTTTTCTCATCAAGGGAAAGTGCCATGCTAACACGTGCCCATGTTGATGGGGCCCACATGGTAATGCAGAGTTAAGTAAAGTTTAGACAAGCTAAGAAGGATCGGACGATGGGAGCGAAGCCTTAGGGAAAAGTGATCAAAATTTAACTATCAAGGGAATGCGACATGATGACACATGTCCGGGGAGATGAACATTGTGGAGGATTCACTGTAGACCGTCTAATGTGGGTAAAATCTAGTGGAATTAATGGTTCTGCTTTAAAATATAGAAATAGCTAAGTTTCTACAGTTGAATGCCAAGCATTGAACTAGGAGGAGTAATGGCGAATATGTGCTTTCTTCCCAGTTAAAGTTTAATGTTTAAAATGATGGGATTGCTATCTTGTTGATCACTAAGGACTTTTTTCATAATTGACATCAGTTGTAGAGCAAAGTGAAGTTGCGGTGATTGCAGCCATATTTTCAAGCTTCTTACAAAACTGGTAACCTTCTGGTATTGATACTTCTAGTTTGTAAGAAATTTAAGGGGATTAGTAGGGTGTGCATAAAGAGAAGAGTTTTATTATTCATTTTTGTACTATCAAATTTTAAATTCACAATACCTCCCAGAAGTGAATTGTCCAGGAAGGTCAATTATAAGGATAGAAATGTCTGCGATGATTTATTACAATAATTAACCATGTTGACTAATGATGTCTCTAAGACAAGAATTAGTTCCCAAGGATCCATGCCTAAAAATTACTTAAGGGTTATATGATTTGGGTAAGTCTTTTAGGGATGCCAAAATAGGTATGACTAGTTTGGCCTTGTTTGAGGTGCTCTTTGGTCAGAGAAATGCTAATACCCCACACAATAATGTATGGTAGTCTGACATAGGAAAGTTAATGGTGCCTGGTATTTTTATGGATATGGACATGCTTACATGTATAGCTAGGAATTATGACAGCGTATCCAGAGTAGTCAAGGATAAAAATGGGAAAGTCCTGATAAAAGTAACTACACAAGATATTAGGGAGGTATTCAATTTGAATGATCCAAACACTTCTATTGATAAGATTGATTTTATTCAATTAAAAGAAGTTTACCAAGCCCTAAGGAAATATTTCAGAGAAGGGCCCCTCAAGCAATATTTTGGCATAGTTGGGGACTTAACTTTGGTAGGGCCTAACACAAAAGAACTTTTCAAACTTGACTATTTTAGTTTGAAGGCCAAATAAGTTTATAGGGCTCTTTGTCAAATATGTGGAGATCATGAGAAAGTTGATATGCCTATCCATTATATGCTAATGAAGGTCAATATTTTGCACCCCCATCTAGAAATAATTTTTTATTTTGCCCCATATATTGCAGACATGATTCATGAAGGGTTGATAGGTGTCTAGAACACTAAGGTGACCAGACCTTTTGCATGGTACTCTTTGTTGATGCATGTGTTTTTGTATAAGGGGGCAGATTATTTTGAGAAGGAGATGGAGCTGACAAGATTTAAGGATAATGAAATCATGCCCTTACAATTGTGGAATGAAGACATGACTTGGGACAATAAAGAGGCCATCTACATCAATTTTGACAGGTATTTTTCTGCCAGACTCAGGACATTGTTATTGAAAGAGGACCCTAGGATTCCTGTAGCATTATCTAAATTCTTGAGGCAAAATGAATATGACCAAGAGCTCAATATAGTACGTAACTAGGGTGATGTTAACCCTTATCTAGTGTCAACTGTATTTAGGTTCTATGGTTTCAGGGGAGTGCCAAACATGTTACCTTACAGAGTGCCCCTTAAGATAGGATTGGCAGAGGTCCTGAGATAGATTGGAGGTTTGCAAGAAGATTCCTTGACTGGAAGAGGAAAAGGAACAATCTTTCCTGTATTAATTGTTTCTCATTAGTTTATCATCACCAAGGGAGGATGGAAACACTTGTAGGATTTTTTGAAACCCTACAATCTGACCACATCAGTATCTAGGTGTGCTGACCCTCAGTCATTCATCAAAGACATGTTCAGGGAAAAGACAAAGTGTGTAGTGTTGAATCATCAATTCAAATTTGTAGAAGACATAGTCATAAATGAATTTGACTTAATTAACCAGGAAATAAAGAAAGAAAAATGGTTGGATTACAAGAAAAGCCTTTTTTTTATTCACCATTTTCATAAAACATATGATCCTTTAAAGGATTTCTAGCCTTGGGCCAAGAAGATTGTTAGAAACACTGAGAGTGGGGGGGGGGGGTGAATCAGTGTTTGTCTATTTATTATATTTTAGCAACTTTAAACATAAATAAAATTTATATCATTGGAAGCTTAACACAAGAACACATAACACATGATATGATTATGGGGAAAATTTGATTAGAGGAAAACCCTAGTGGGAATTAGTACCCACAAATATTGCACTAATATAATGAACCTTTTAAAGTTCCTTTGCCCTGTTAGGAGTAGTCTTTACAATGCAAGTACAATGACCTAGTTAAGGGTCAGATTCTATTAGGATTCTTTTGCAATTAACCTTGTTAGGGGTGAGGAATCACTATCCAAAAAGCTCACTACTTAATAGGATGAAGGATGCAACCTCCTTGATAATAGATATACACTATATCCAAAAGTGAATTGTTGTATGTGACACAATTGTCTAATTAGTTTCGGTTATGCGATAATGATCTTATACTCTTAAAGAGCTTTATCTCATTCTGACATCTTATACTATTATTTTATATCTTTTCTCTACATATTTCTTTCCACACCCACTAATACAACTTTACATGTCATATATATATTTTAATGCCTGAATAGACACAACTAGAAACAAGACCTTAGTCGGCCCAAAAACAATATACCCAACACTTCCAAACTAATTGGATTAAGCATGATTACAAGAGTGATTGAGACATGATTACAAACATAATATAATAGGTGCATATCCTTTACAAAACAAAATGTTATATGCTAACCCAAAACTGCGGTCAGATCTGTACTCTATTTCCTAAACTGCTAGAGGTACTTCAACTTGTTGTAACTTATCCATGCTATCTTATCTGATCATTGCGTTTCTAGGGTAATAAAAAAAATATATCATAGAACTTAATTCTAAAGGTGGTTAGTCTGAATCGGTCGTACGCACATGTGTTGGTGCTCTGATCATTTGTATATCTCTGTTATGTCCCGTCTTCTATACTTAGTCAATTTCCACTTCAAAGTTTGTTGTCAAAACTTCATATGACTTTGTTGCCATAATGAAAACAAAAAATAATTCATATTCTCCCTGGGAGTCAACTTTCCAACAATCTCCCCCTTTGTCATTAATGGAAACAAAGGAATGTGGCCAGGTTACTCAAAATTGACTAACACCAAAAAAACTGTATATCATCTTTCTTTAACATATACTATATCATATTTATTTTCATATATATACACTAATCCCCATACATACATTACTCCCCCTTTGACATTAATGACAAAGGTGTCAAAATTGTGGGTCCATGATTACTTACTCTGAATATACATCTAGATAAGCAATTTGTAGATTTTTGATCTCTTGTTGCCAGAATGCCTTCATTGCATCTATAGTCTGAATATGGGCACATAGAGCATATGTGCGCTTCTCCATTTTATCAAATCCATGCAGGGACCTTGATTATAGGTGACAATGGTTGCATCAATCTATTTGATTTTTTCATTCAAAACATCTAGTGAGGGCGCAAGTGCATTTCTTAGTTGAGTCTGCCTTGTCCTTATCTTGCTAATCTCCAACTTAGCCTTTTTAATCTTATCTAACTACCCTTGATAGATATTTTTACATACATTAATATCTGGCGAGGATGTTTCAATTGATTTTCTAACACTTTCAACCAAGATGTCAGCTTTCTCAGTCTTTTTTATGTGCTCTGAGGTGAATTTCACTCTATCCATGCAGTTTGCTACTACATTTCTGCCTTTAGCTACTAGTTCTTTCAAGATTGCTTGACCAATATTCAATGAGTTTAGATCTAAAGAGAAATTCTTTTTCAATTCATCTAATATTTCCTTCTTGTACTCATCTTCTGCAAGTTTAGTACCAGAGTCTACTAAACTTGTGAAATGTGATTTGAAGCTCGTCAAGATGTTATCAACATCATCAACTGATTGAATTTTAGCCATTTTATTATCTGCTGGCACTAAGTTATTTAGGATGTTCACTGTCTCTAGAAAGAGAGGATTTTTCATGACTTGTTTTTCTTTTTATTTCTCCATAGCTAGCACGCTGATCTTAATCAAATCTTCTTCTTCCCATGCATCTAGATTTGCTAAATTTGGGGTCAAACTTGACAACAATGATGGTTTTATGGATGGAGTGTGTAATACATTCTGACTAACATCCACATATTCACTCTTCACAAGGATCTCCATAGTTTTTGTTTCATTAGTTTGATTGTATTCCTCTTTATTCAAATCTATTGAATCTTTAGAGGGAACTTCATCTTGCTATAAAGATGTGTCATCAGTGCATACCTCCTTTGTCTCTTCAGTGCTTACAAATTATTTTTCAAATTTGTCCATATTATTGTCAGAAGCGATCATGGATATCTTAAAATCATCAATCACAATAGTTTCTTCTAAATCTTTGACTGTATCAGAAGCTAATGAAACAGTGGGCGCTGAATCCTATGGACCTGTCATAGGTATATTTTGAATCACTAGTTCTGTAACCTGTTTGGGAGGAACCGAAGTTACCTTTTCTATAGGCGCCATTGATGGATACATATGTCTATCCAGAAATACTTTCTCAAATGATTTTTGAGTCTCTTCACCAACCAGATCATACTCTTTATTCATGATATGAAGTGTTCTAGTTTTGGTTCTGAGATGAGGTTTTACCAAATCCAACAGTATAGCTTTCTCATCATGCGAGAAAACAAGGAGAAGACTATCTAATGTTTCTTCTCTTATCCTCATATCCTCTTCAATTTGTTTCCTTTTTAACAGGTCCAGTATGTTCCCTACTTTTTCTGGTATGACTATCTTGAGTTCCATTACTAACCTTTTGAACTTGATCATATGAGATATAATCATTGAATGAATTTCGGATTTGTTTATCTCTTGATATTTGTCATAGACATTCTTGATAGATTCTAGTCTTCCTTCATTAGAAATTTTTTTCTTTAGGACTATTAGACTAGGCCTGAATCCTACCTCAGGAGGGGCTTGAGTGTTCTTTACCCTACTCCTTGTGGTCCTTGAGGATGGGTGACTTGTAGGAACTTGCTTCTTCCTTCTAGTTATCTTTTTGGGTATAGAAGGTGGAGAGGATTCTAGATCAATGGTAGTTGATGGCACAGATGCACCTTCATCAGATTTTTTCTTCTTCTTCTTAGGCATATCATCATACTTTTCCATTTTTACTTATGTAGGATTTTTATCAAGTTCTTTAGCAATCTTAGCTTCCCTAGCTTTGTCTAGGTCTTCTTGTGTAACCCCATGAACTTTTAGGATATTAGAAGTAATCCTTGATGCCTTCCTTTTGTTGTCTACACTGTACAAGACAAAATCAACTTGATTTTTCTTTTCTCTGTAAGTACCCCATCTAGGTTCATTGGGATCATTAGGAACAGACAGAAGAACTTCTGCATACCCTTCCAGAACCCGTTCTTCAACTTCATAGCCAAGTGGATGAATCCATTATGTCCTTGGTTCAACTACCTCCATGTAGGTACAGTCAGTTTCCACCGTGAAGAATATGGTGTCTTTGTATTTGTCAACTATCTTCTCAGGTATCCTGAACCTCTTCTACATTTTAATCCTGAATGTTTTTATATCCATGTCCATAGAATCTTTTGCACTACTCCTTGATGTAGCTTTTAGTGAAATTTGTGACATAGTGGGTTTACTCCTGTCTAGGTAAAGATTGGCAACTTTACCAACAATGTGGAAGTAGAGATAGATGATCAAAGAACCAAATCTGAATATTTTTCTCTTGTCATGCTTAATATCTCTAATGTTGTGATATTGCTATCAGGATTCAACTGTGTAAGTTTTGAGTCTGTGAGCATCACCTAGATCCAATGAGTGCTAAGTGTTCCATTCATTCTCATGAGAGATGGGTTCATGTGAACCACTACTCATGAATTATGGGTCAATGAGTTTGACTCAAAACTTACACAGTTGAATCCTGATAGCAATATCACAATTTGACTTGCTGTGGAAAAATATCTCCTACTTATCAATCTCTAATGTTCTCAATCAGATATGCACATAATATTTCATAGAGATTGTACTGAGTGTTATCTCTCACCATTCTTATTGCTGCCAGAACTGTTGCTGTGGAGACACTATTCAGTCTAATTGCCTGCTGAAACTTGTATCCAAGTATCATAGTGAGGAGTTTGATGTCATTATCCTTAATAGGATCAAAAGTCATCCCATGCCTATCACTTCTTGATAAGCATTCATGTTCAATCTTCTTTTTAACATCCTTACCAGTGGGAAGAACTAGTCCAGTCTTAGGAAGTCCAGTTATTTAATGAATTAGGTCTGAGGTTATGTGGACAAGAACTTCACCAATCCAATAAAGGTCATCATGTATCTTGCTCAGTAGGATTTTAAGCCATTTTGGCTCATAGAACTCATGTGCATTAGAATACTCAAAGATAGGGTTATTAGTGAGATGCGCATATTCATCCTTGAATGAATAGTCTGGTTTCATCATTGAAGCCATAAGAGTTGCTATGTTATTGTCCCCAATAGTTTCCTTTTTATAGTAGATGTAAGCTCGAATGTCTTCCATGTGTATGACCCCTAGAGGAGTCTTAGAGAATTCCCCTTATACATCATCTAGAATGGACTTGAATGGATGCTTCTTAAAGACAAATCTCTTCCTTTCAGCAATGTCAAAGACTATAGGGGTTGCCATACTCACTTGTTGCCTGATTAAATAGGGTTCCACCACAATTCTGAAATGATGCAACTACTAGGGTTCAATTCCAACTTGGATCCTTTCACTTAACCAACAAATCCATTATCCTTCAGTGCTTTGATACTCAATGCTCATGTGCTCTACAAATTTTATGATCTCAAATGCAAATGTGAAGATAATTGATTGTTTTGTAATTTATATAAAGGTTACTGCATTTAATGCTTGCTACCGTACGTGGTTTCCATTGAGAGTTTAAAACTTAGTTCTTATTGAAGTACTAGTTATGCGTTTATGCATACTTCCTCAATTTGTGATCACAGAGATAAATCCTTAGGCTCATACTCAGAGGTGAGTATACCAGCCGTGCAAGGGTTTAGAGCTAGAATAGCTCCCCCTAAGACTATGATGGTCATCTTAACCAGAAGTAGAAGGTGCATCCATTGAGGATGCATCTACTACCTTTTTTTCTTCATTATCCTTCTTTAATTCAACCCAAATTTTATCTGCATCTTCTTTATCTTGTATTAATTTAACTTCTCTTGATACTTCAAATAGTGAATTTTTAGGATTCTCTTGTCTTTGTGCTCTTGACCTGAAAAACCTTGAGATATGTCCAGCTTTTCCACATGAATGATAGATGATAGCAGGTCTGATGTTATTATTCATGACGCTGCACTGTTTAGCTGTGTGTCCATTTTAATTACATATTTGACATGTAATGTTCTGCAAGTTTCTTTGAGCTTGATTTCTCTAATTGTATTGAGTCTAATTCCTTTGGTTCTATTGTGAATGATTTATTTGATTTGTCCTGCAATGAATAGCCCTGTGACCAAACTTGTTACAGGAGTAACAATAACTATTAAAAGGTCTTACTTCTTTACAATTTCTTGCCAGGTGTCCATGCTTGTTACAAGCATAACAAGTTCTGTTAACTTGCTTGAGTTCATATTTAGGTGGTTCAGTTTTAGCCTCTATAATATTCTCAGTTTTCTTTACTTCAGTGGATGTCTCTTGTGATTTCTTTCTTTCTTGTATTGAATTGTTTTCAATTTGAGCTATACTGTATCCCATACCAGTGGTGTCACCTTTTAACTTTTGTGCATACAGTTGTGATTGAATTAGATCAGAACTTGTGTGAAGTTTATCAATCTTGTCATTTGCTTTTGTTAGTTCAGATTCTATCATTTTCTTGATGTTTTCTAATTCCAATATTTTCATGTTCGCTTGCATAAGTTCATCATATAATTGTTTTCTCTCTTTGGTCTTTTCTTCAATGGTTGTTAGGCTATCTATAAGTTTTTCATTCAAATCTTCAATTTTATCTTTCCAAGACATGTTTTCTTCAGTCAGCCTCTAGACCATTTTTCCCAAATCATTGGTAGAGAAATCTTTCAGATCTTTCCTTAATTTCTTGATAAGCATTTGAGAGCCATCAACTTTTATTTTAAGTTCCTCATTTTATTTTTCAAATCTGTCAAGATCTGCAAGGACTGCTTAAAGATTCTTTTTAAGATGTTTCACTTCTGCTGAATCCATGATCTCCTCAAGTGGTTAAAATTTATTTCAGAGGACCACAGTTCTAATACCAATTGTTAGAAACACTAGGGGGGGGGGTGAATCAGCGTTTCTCTTTTTATTATATTTCAGAAACTTTAAACATAAATCAAATTTATATCATTTGAAGCTTAACACAAGAACACATAACATATGATATGATTATGGGGAAACCTTGATCAGAGGAAAACCCCAGTGGGAATTAGTACCCACAAATATTGCACTAATATAATGAACCTTTCAAAGTTCCTTTTCCCTGTTAGGAGCGGTCTTTACAATGCAAGTGTAATGAACTAGTTCAGGTTTATACCCTATCAAGAGTCTTTTGCAATTAACCCTATTAGGGGTGAGGACTCACTATCAAAAAATCCCACTGCTCAATAGGATGAAGGATACAACCTCCTTGATAATAGATATACACTATATCCAAAAGTGAACTGTTGTATGTGACACAATTGTCTGACCAGTTCTTGTTATGCACTCATGGTCTTATACTCTTAAAGATCTTTATCTCATCTAACATATTATACTATTCTTTTATATCTCTGCTCTACATATTTCTTTTGACACCCACTAATACAACTTTACATGTCATATATATATATTTTCATGCCTGAATAAATGTGACTAGAAACAAGACCTTAGTCAGCATAAAATAATATACACAACGCTTCCAAACTAATTGGATTAAGCATGATTACAATAGTGATTAAAACATGATTAAAAACATAATATAATAGGTGCATAGCCTTTACAAAACAAAATGTTATATGCTGATCCAAAACTAAGCTCGGCTCTATACTCTGTTTCCTGAACTGCTAGAGGTACTTCAACTTGTTGTAGCTTATTCATACTATCTTATCTGATCATGCATGTCTAGGGTAATCAAAAAATCATATCATAGAGCTTAAGTCTAAAGGCGCTTAGTCTAAATTGGTCCTATGCACTTGCACTGGTTCTCTGATCATCTATATATCTTTGTTCTGTCTTGTCTTCTATACTTAGTCAATTTCCGCTTCAAAGTTTGTTGTCAAAACTTTATATGACCTTTTTTCCATAATAACAACACAAAATAAGTCATATTCTCCCTAGGAGTCAAATTGCCAACAAATATTGAGTTAGTAATGAATATTTTTGAAGAAATTATGCAGACTTTGAGCAAGAAAAGAGATAACATATTGCAAACAGAGCCATAAAAGGCTAAAGAAAATTTGGGTAAAGCCTTCCCTATTAGGAATATCCCACAAGGAGAGTATGTAGTGTACAAATGGAGGGGATATAGCACAATTTTACCAACAAGTGGATAGACCAGTGACCCTAAAGGAAAGAGGCCACTAGAGCCTAGTGCACAAAGTTTTCCATATCCCAAGAGGAAAAAGGTAGAAGAGGAACACCAACAACAACATGAATAGATCTATTCTCCCTCCCAATCCCCAATGCACATAGATGAAAAAGCTATAGCTTATAAATTAGTGCAAATGGGAAACACCAGACATATCTATGTTACAGCTGATGAATTGCAGGAAGGAATGCCTGAAGAGACAAAACATGCTCAATTGTATCTGATAGTGGTAGAGTTTGCTGGAAAAGAGCTAGATCCATTGACACAATAGGCAAGTGAGAAACTTCTTTCTAATGGAAACTTTGTTAAAGAAAGTGTATTTTTGCAGTTCCTATGGAGAATTCATATTGATGAGTTCAAGAATAGATATCAATAAAATCAAGAGAAAAAACCTACCAGAGGCAAAGAGGAAATTGAAAATGTAATAAAAAAGATGTTATCTAGGTTTGAAAAGATAACTCCTGAAGAAGGCAAAGAGCTAGTCAAGAGGGAAAGAGTATTGATACTCCCTAAATGGGATATAGCTGATGCTATTGTTTTTTATGCCATCAGGAAGGAAAAAAAAATGGTTCATGTCACATAAGAAGAAGTACAACAAGCTTCAAAGGGTGTAAAGTTTAGTGAAGATCATGCAGCCCTGGTTATGTGGCAATTGAGAAAAAGAAACCCAAAGATAACTGATGGAGATACTCAGGTAGAGCACTTAGGTAGCCTTTTGGTAGGGAGAGTTGCAAAAATAGGGGTTGTTGAAGCAACAAGTATAACTTTGGAACCTGCTAAGTTTAGTGTAAGTATAGCTCAGAAATTAGAAGATGAACTCAAAAGCCTAAGTGAAAAACTCAAGAGAGATTTGGGTGCATATAATGAAGAGAAGATAAAGACTATTGAACATGCTAAAAGGATTGTTGAACTGGAAGGTAAGAAACCAGAAAGTTCTATCCGTCAGATGATGACTGCTCAAGAACCCTACCAACCTTCATCATCCAGCCCATATGTTACTTATCCTCCTTCTCCTATGCCATCAAGCCTTGTTACTCTAGTAGATGTTGAGATGGATAGAAATATATTATTGACTGAAAGGAAAAGGCTAGAAGAAACCTCTATGAAATATCTTGAAGAATCTTTAGCATTCAAAGTAGTAGAAGAATGGGTTAAACAGAGGCACTCTAACAAAATATACTCCAACCTCTTGAGATGTGCTAAGGAGGTGAATCTTTCTGATATTTATTTGTTGGGCAAAAGGATTTTTAACATTATAAATGAATATGGTGCAGACAAAAATCAATGGGGCCTGGTTAGGGACACATGGAAAGGAAAAGGGGCTGAGGTGAAATAATTTTATTCCATGTCCAAAGAAGATAATAATATTGATATTGTTCTGACTAGAACTCACAAATGTTTGAAGTTAATGGGAGACTCGGATATCAAAAGGAATATCCTCATCAAAAAAGTAGAAACCTTGAGGAGAGAATTTTCAAAGGATAGGTATGAAATGTATTCTAACATGTTTAAAAAATATGGTGATATAAAGAATGAGGTGCTATGGTTAAGGAAAACAAAAGAAATAATAAATGCTCAGACACATAGCATCATTACTTTGGAGGGCACAATTTTGTTTGTTCAAACTATAAACATCATTAACAAAGCTAGGGAATTTTTTGAGTTCTGGAAGGGAGAAGTTAAGAAGGCAAGCACCAGCTGGGGTGAGATCATCAACAAGAAAGATGAAGTCCTTGGTTTTAACTGGCCAAGTGATGAGGTGTACACTTCTTTGAAGGATAGGTACATAATTGTTGATCCAGGTGAAGATGACAAAATGTAGATGGACGAAGAAGCCCAACAAGTTGGTTGATACAGTTGAAAGTAAGGATCCTACATCAACAACATCAAGGACAATCGACTCCAGATGGCTCACACCGAACAACTCTAAAGCAACTGCAAGAGAAAAGCAGTCAAGAGACAAAATGTGCCAAATATCTATTGTAACAAGAGTGGTTATCACTCCATTAGCTATTTTGTCTTCTTAGTGAGTCATTAATTTGTCCTTATTCCAATTGATCTGAAGCTTGTTGCAATCCTAATTTATGAAAGGATTCTTGAGATCATTGGAGAGGGCTGGAAAATTTGTAATGTAAACCATTTTGTAAAGTTTTCGGCCAAGAGGGGAAAGATAGTATAATTTGTACTAGATATTGTAAGAACTGAGAAATAAATAGTTGAGAGATCTTTTGCAGGTTATTTCTGAGTATTTTGTATACTGAAATAAGTTTTTCTAAATATAATATAAAGATCCAAATTCCAATCTCTCCTGTGTTATGTGTCATATGAGTTATGAATTTTCTGATTCAATAGCATAGTTCTTTTCTTTTTTTATGTACTTACTTGAGAGTTTTGATCTAGGATCATATTAAATTAGGCTCTAATTTATGCATAGATTCATCTGACACACTGCAAGGAATCTATTAGTAGTATGGGTTTTTGGATGGTAGTATTATGATTTTAAGTTGTTGACAAACATTAATTTTAGTATATTGTATCTGAGTAAGAGTATTTCCCAAATGAATAAAGAACTGATCTAAAACTTATAAGTTTTGTTTTAATGCATATCTAGTTGCACATTGGTTGTGTTTTCGTAAATTCAAACATTTTAAAGCCCATTAAGTATTCATGTGTATAAGTTTGTAATATTTTTCTATCTCATACTCCATCTCATGGTTGATGTTCAATGGGTAGTCAGCCAATTACCTAGTATCTCCTAGTCATGTTGAGTCATTGTGAGATTACTGCTTAATAGTACCTTTAAAAGACATATCAAAAGGTATTTCAGGGTATCCCCCTTTGGTGTAGTAGGGCCTAAAGTGTAGATGTATTAGGAGAGTTCTTGTTAGTTGGTCCTTTTCTTACATTGTTGGAAACAATTGTTTAATTGTGTATTGTCCTTGATGTTACACAAATGTCATATGAGTCATTAGACAGAGTCTACCAAGCTCAGAATGTTTAGAAAGGAAGTTAACCAAGTATACCAAGCTCAGACGTTAAGAGAAGCTATTTACAGAGTCTACCAAGCGCTCCAGAATACTATACCGAGAAGTTAGTTACTACCGAGCTCACTCGGTCGACAAAAGAAATTCAGTCTCTACCGAGTTCACTCGGTCATCAAAGAATATGTGAAGGAAAGTCAGTCTTTACCAAGTTCACTCGGTTACCAAAGGATTTTCGCAGAATCTACAGTGTTCACCGAGCATCTGTTGGTCAACACTGGAATATCATTTCTGGCCAGCGTCGTCCTGCGAAGGATTTTATTTGTGAAATATTTATGCAGTCGACTAATGTAATATTTATTAATTGAAACTTGTAATTGGGCCGACTTGATAACCTGAAGGGTATATATGTAAGATCAAGTTGCGAATTCAAGGAGAGTGAGAAGTGTGGAAATATGAAGAAGCATGTGCGAAGAAGAATATGATACGCAGAAGGAATGTGCGAATTCTGATGAAGGATTAGAGATATCCTTGAGGTGCTGCAAAGATATATTTGATCAGTAAGGATCTATTGGCGCAGAACAGAGATCTGTATCAGCAA
>MU227083.1:2320212-2341832 GCA_018584345.1 Thuja plicata
TAGTTGCATTGGTGGTTTTCCCAAATTGGGTTTCCACGTTATATCTGGTGTTACTTGTGTTTATGCTATTTGATTTATGCATGTCAATAACTGTGAATGTTTAATGAACAATAATAAGTTAATCTACAGAGTAACAGCAGTATATATTAAAGACATCTAAGGGACTTGTGGATTTATTTTTGTGGTAACTGATTCACCCCTCCCCTCTCAGTTACTTCATCTATATTTCCAACAACATGAGCATACATTTGGAGGTGGCTCCTCTATAAAAACATTTATAAAGGGAAGAGGTTGTTGTTATTCCTATTAAAACATAAAAAAAGAACCAAAAAAATGGTGACTCTACTAGGGATTGCATGTTTCATTGCTATAAGTGAGTAAGGTTTCTCAAGTTGAGCTGGACTCTTGGCCTACTTACTTGTCATTTACCAGTTGGTTGACCATTGTACTACAGAGTTGTGTCTTTGCATTTCCCAGTGACTTGTATCATTCTTGAGAATATATTGAGATAAGTGCTTAGAATGTATTGATATTTGTGACCCCTGAAAACTTTCCATACTACAAGTTTGTTACTCGAGCTATTGTGTATTTTCCCATCTTTTACTTTTTTAGGGTGGCAACTCAAAGAAATCTCTGCATCAGTGTTGAGTTATTATTATTTGATACACTAGAGTGTTAGCTATGAGTTACAAAAATACTAGATCCAGGATGAACAGTCGTCCTAAGAATGAATTGGAAAGTGAGATTCCCTCCACTTCCAGAGTTGGAAAATTAGTGAACAAAAATGCTGCTGAAGTTACTCCTAAAACTTGGAGGCAAAGGAGGAACATAAGAATGGATACTCATATTCCCGCTAATCATGAAGAAGAAAATGTAGTGGTTGAACATGAAGGACAACCTAGATTAGGAATCTATGGGGAATATTATTCTCAGAGTGAAAGGGTCAATGACATTCCTAGATATACTAGAAAGGTGGTGCGTGGTAAGTCTTAGGGATATGAGACAAGATCTAGATCCAAGAGTAGAGGTGAAGAGAATAGGAATCCTCCAAGTGATCTGAGCTCTCCCTCATCAGAAAGACCACATGCCCATCACCACAGAAGGGAGAGATTTTTGAAGAGGTGGGTGAGTTGGAAAGAAAAATCTGAGAGAAAATTGCCTTAAGACAGAAAAGAGAAAGAGAAAAGGAAGAAACAATCAAATATGCTTAGATTCAATTTGACTAGTTGAAAAGGTAGCTCAGAGATTTGGAGGCAATGAATGTTGATTTTATACCTAAGAAATTGGAGTATGAACCTATTGTTCAACAATTGTATGATATACCAAAGCCCAAAGACAAAGGTAAACAAAAGGTAACAGTTGTTGAAATAAAAGAGCCAGTAAGCAAAGGGAGTATGATGGATCCCATGATGAAGCTGGATACTAAGTTGGAAAGGGTCAAAAGAGAGAGGCAGATAATAGCCAAGGAATTAGAGAAGGCTGAGTTGGAAGCCTCTGCTCTTGAAATGAAAAGGAAAATTGAATTTCTTAGGCAAGCCTCTGGTCCTCATCCTACTGGTCCTGGTCCTAAATTGTCTGTGAACTTGGAAAATAGTATACCACCACCTATTGATTTTGGAGGTGTTACCAATTCAAATTCTCAAGGTAACATTTCATCCCAAAAAAATTCTATCTATACTGAAAGGTATAGACAATTTATTTTCCTTGGTATCCCTGGTTATCCCAATGAAATTCCTAAGAAAATTAGGTATAAGCTTCCTAAATTTGTTGGGAATAATGAAATAACATGTGAAGAGCATCTGAAGAATTTTATGGATATGATTGATGACTATGAAATTGTACATGATGATGTTATGATGAAATTTTTTGTACAATCACTAACTAAGGATGCAAGGGACTAGTTTAGAGGATTACCCCATGAGTGTATTGGGTCCATGGATGAGATGAAGGAATATTTTAGGGACCAATATGGGCACAAGACTAATGAAGGTTTCATGCTCAATGAGTTCAATAACATAAAGAAGAACCATAATGAAGAAGTGGTATGTCTTGCTACCTATCTTAATGCTTTTGATGCAAAAATGGGTTATTTGTAAAGAGATAAGAACCCTAGAAATATTAGGGAGGCATATAAGGTACTAGTCAACATTGAGACAAATAGAAGAGTTTTTGGTAAAGTGGGCAGGAGAGAAGATTGGAAACCTACTAGGTATAATAAGAAAGAATCAGACAAACCCCTAAGTTCAAAACCTAAGGAGGATGATAGCCTAAAATTGATTCTGAGTGCTTTAAAAAATATAAAGCCTAGAGAGAGTAGTCATAATAGGGTTCCAAATAATGATAAGCCTTCCTATGGAAATTATAAAAGATAGCCTAGGATGCAAAATTATCCTTATACTACTCAGTGGAAGGATGGGAAACCTATTATCCCACCAAAGAAGGATAAGTTTGATGAAAAAAATCCTGACTCCCTGCACAAGACTTTTGTAAATATGTGTAGTGAAAACCCCTGGTGTGTACCTTGTCAGCCCCCACACAACCCTAAATATTGTGTTATTGCTTCTAGAGTTTATGCCACTAAGAAAAATGAAGAAGAGGAAGAGGAAGAGGAAGAGTATTATTATAGTGGTTGTGCTATGACCTCCTCACTGTTTAATGAAGAAACATGTTATCAGTCAGATGATTCTGATATACAAGATTGGGAAGTTGATAATATGAGATACAATGCTAAAGGATGTGATGATACCCCTATTTTGAGAAGGCCATTTGATGAAGAGATAGCTGAGATCATAGCTAATATAGTTTCACAAGTAAGGGGTAACTATGTTTTAAGAAACATAGTGGTTGGAAATGCAGATGGAAAACCTGCTTGTATCTTTATCAAGGATACCCCAAATAGTACCAAAAGGCAACAGGAAAAGGAGAAATGGGCTGAGGGTACAAATAATATTTTGATTAAAAAGGGAAATAAACCTAAACCTATTGGCCTAAATATGTATAAGGAAAAGATGAAGACACCAGAGAGTTATATGCTTCATCCCAAAAAAGAGGACAAACCACATAGGGGAAATGAAGCTAAACTGGATACTCAAGCAGAAGATGTGGATTGCACAAATAAAAAATCATATATTTGTGATTTGACATACACCCCTGTGGATATGAGACAAATTTTGTCTTAGATAACTATTAAAGTGCCTCTACTAGAATTGATGAGGATAGGAGAGCATAAGGAAAAGACTCTAACATGGGTGAAGAGTGTCATCTCTACCAAAACTATAGAACAGAACAAGAAAGTGTCAGACACCAAGGATAAATCATCAAAGGAATCTAATGAACTGGTATCAAAGATTCCCCAAATTTATTTGGATACAAATATTGTTAGCACTACTATAGAAACAGTCCATCCTTTTTTCCTAACATTGTTAATAAATGGAAAAATGTTGAAAATTTGAATGATTGATTATGGGGCATCCAATACTGTTATGCTTACAGAAGTAATGAGGTCTATGGGACTAAAGGTATACACTCCATATGGGAGATGCCAAGCTATGGATTCCGGAGAGGTGCCTGTCATAGGTACTATTAAGTCTTTGCCTTACAAATTGGCAACTTTCCCTGATAAAGTGCTGACTATGAGTGTATTGGTTGTAGACATTCCCCCCCAATATGGAATGTTAATGTCAAGAAAATGGAGTGCATCTATGGGGGAAAGCATTCAATGTGATTTATCATTTGCCACTTTCAACATAAATGGTGAAAATGTCAAATTATCAAGGGAAAATAGAACTCCTCATATGATTGAGGAACAAGATGATATTAACATGAATTGTTTCTTGGATATTGAAATTGGGTCATTTCAAGTGCAGGAAAGTCAAGTTGTAAAAGGATCACAACCTGTATTATTGTTAGAAGATGTAGGTAATTTATCTGAACAATCTAACTTATGGATAATTTATTTTGATGGTGCCAGTTCTAAGGAGGGGGCTGGTGCTGGAGTTTTGTTGATATCACCCTATGGAAAAACCTTCAAATTTTCATTTTCTCTGTTGTTTAATTGTACAAATGATGTAGCAGAATATGAGGCCCTATTGATAGGTCTAAGACTAGCTGCAAGACATGGAATCAAATGCATCAAGGTTATTGGAGATTTTGAGCTAGTGGTATCTCAGATCAGATCTAAATATGCATCAAAGAACCATAGATTGAAGCAGTACCAAAATGCAGTATGGGATGAGATAGAAAGTTTTGATGCATTTGGTATTTACTGGATGGACAAAAGCCAAAAAAAAATGGAAGATCTGCTAGCTAATATTTCCCTAAGGCCGGAAGACATTAATTTTTTCTAGAATTTTTGAGATAGAAGTTCAAACTAGGCCTTCAATGCCTGACAATGTTGATAGATGGAAAGTGTTTGATGACGATGTAGACATTCTTAGATTTGTTTATTGTGAGGTAGGTCTTGATAATAAAGAGATAGATTTCACAAAGTATGTGAAAAACATTGATGGAAAGGATACTCTCTTGGGAAAGGAGATATTGCATCTAAAGTCAAATAAAGTCCCAAAAGGACTAGTTATTTTGTAGAGGGCCTTTGATAGTAAGGACAAACCTTATTCTGTAACATGTGTAAATACATTTGAAGATTTGGAGGAGGTTAATGTGGGAACAAAATAATTTTCTAAGAATTTATTTATTGGTAAGAAGATGTCACCCAAGATGAAGAAGGATCTGATTGATCTTTTAAGGAAATACAAAAGGGTCTTTGCTTGGACATATGATGACCTAAAGGCATATAATGAGGAACTGTTTCAACATGAAATTCCATTGAAGGAAGATGCCAAGCCCTTTAGGAAAAAGAAGAGACCCATAAATCCTACCCTTAGGCCTAAGATGGACCAGGAATTGAGAAAGATGAAAGATGCTGGGATAATCAAGCCCATAAGGCATTCCTCCTAGGTCTCTAATTTGGTCCCTGTTAGAAAGAAGAATGGGGACATCAGGCTGTGTGTGGATTTTAGGAACTTGAACATATCTTCCTTAAAAGAAAACTATGCTCTCCTAAACATGGAGAATATGCTGTAGAGGCTCACTGGATGTGAACTTATGTCCATGATGGATGGATTCTTTAGGTATAACCAGATTATGGTCAAAGAATCAGAGTAGTTCAAGACTACTTTCACCACACCATGGGGAACATATGTGTATGTGAGGATGCCTTTTGGTTTGATGAACACTGGGGCTACTTTTCAAAGGGCCATGGATGTTGCATTTTTAGACTTCTTGGAAAAGTTTCTTGAGGTCTATCAGGATGATCTCACAGCTTATTCAAAAAAGAAAGAGCAACATTGTGAACATTTAAATTTTTTTTGGAAAGAGTCTTAGAATTTGGGATTTCTCTCAATCCCAAGAAATGCATCTTTGGGGTGACAAAAGGTAAGTTATTAGGTCACATTGTTTCAAAATAAGGGGTTAGAATTGACCTAGATAGGGTAGCTACTATTGACAGAGTGCCCATCCCAACAATTGTTAAAGGAATTCAGTCATTCTTTGGACAGGTAAATTTTATCAGAAGATTTGTAACTAACTTTGCTGAAAAAAGTAGACCAATTTTAAAAATCTTAAAGAAGGATGCTAAAATGGAATGGGATGGGGAGGCCACAAAGTCTTTTCAAGAGATTAAGAAAGCTATTAAGGATGCCACTATCTTGAGAACTCTTGTTTATTCAAAGCCCATGAATATTTTTTCATTTGCATCTTGTCACACTATTGCTGCTGTGTTGTTAGAAAAAAATGAAGAAGGGTTTGAACAACCTATTGCCTTTTTTAGCAAATCATTATAGGCTGCAGAGCTCAATTATAATATGTTTGAGAAGAAATCCTATTCATTATTAAAGGCTGTGAAATATTTTAGGTGTTATTTGATAGGTGCCATTGTAGTGGCTTATGTCCCTTCAATAGCAGTTAAGGACATCTTTACTCAACAAGAGGTGTCAGGAAAGAGATGCAGATGGATAAATAGGATTCAAGAGTTTAATATAGAGATCCAAAATACAAAGATGGTAAGGGGGATGGGTTTAGGATAACTGATGGCTAGTGAAAACTTGGATGCTAATCACATTAATACCCTAGAAGAAGAGAAGATACATTTCATTTGCAACCTTGACCATTGTGACTGGTACACTAAAATTATTTATTATTTGTAGAGGATGAATTGTCCACAGGGCATGGATGAGAATAAGAAAAGAACATTAAAATTGCAAGCCATTCATTTTTCCCTAATCAGAGATGAGCTGTGGTGGAGGAGCCCTGATGGAATTTTATTGAAGTGTGTTGATAAGGAACAACCAAACAGGATCCTGCAAGAGATGCATAATGGAGTGTGTGGTGGCCATTACATGGCCAAGACTACTGCACATAAAATTTTGAGACCAAGGTTCTGGTGGCCAAATATTTTTAAAGATGCTTGTCAATTGGTTAAAAGATGTGATGCTTGCCAACATTTCTCTGGTAAGCTAAAATTCTCAGGTAATGTGCCCCTCACACCAGTGGAAGTTCAAGCCCCTTTTAAGCAATAGGTTATTGATTTTATAAGAGGAATAGCTACAAAGTCCAATGGAGGGAATTCATGGATTATTGTAGCTACAGAATACTTTACTAAGTGGGTGGAAGCAATTCCCACTAAGAGAGATACAAGTAAATAATTAATTTATTTTTTACTAAAGAACATAATTACTAGATTTGGGTGCCAAGAGAAGATAATCTTAGATAATGCCATGTGTTTTAAATCTGAGGAATATGTCAATTTTTATGCTTAATATGGTATTTAGAATTCTTACTCTACACCCTATCATCCACAAGGGAATGGCCAAGCTGAATCCATAAATAAGAGCCTCCTCAAGATTATTAAGAGTTATGGATACAAACAAGAAGGCCTGGGATTCAAAGTTAACATTGGTTGTATGGGCAGACAGGGTGACATCAAAAAAGGCTATTGGATGTGCACCTTTTGATTTAGTTTATGGAATCCAAGCGAGATTTCCTCTAAACAATTTCATGCAGATGTACCTATTTTTTCAGACTTATGATGATGATATTGATACTGACATACAATTGAGAATTGATGACCTAGTGGAGTTAGATGAGGCTAGGAGGGAAGCTTCTGTGAGGAATGCAAAAATTCAATTGCAGGTGAAGAACTTGTATGACAAGAAGGAAGTCTCAAGACATTTTGATGTGGGAGATTATGTTCTCATATGGAATGCTAGGTTGGAAGATAAAGGGAAGCATGAGAATTTCAAACCAATTTGGCTGGGACCTTATATTGTCCATGAGAGGTATGGGAAAAATCATATTTATTGAAAGAACTTACTGGAAATATTTTAGAACTGCCAGTTCATGGATAGTTCTTGAAGTTATACTTCTCATGAAGTCTAATGATCCATGAATATTAGGATTGTATACATAGTGTGTTTCTGCAAGTGTGTTTCTTTCTATCTTAGCCTAGTTTGTTTTCCTTTTTTGTGAGTAGTTTTGTCTTCCAGTAGGTTGGTCTGCTCCCAATGAGATTATAAATTATTTTAATACCTATAGGAGGTATTCATCCACAGAAAGAGCCACTGTTAGGTCTATTCAAAAAAATTTCAAACAATTGGTCCCTAGTTTGTTTTTTCAGAATGTCTTGTGAATAACACTTGAGAAAACCCTTGTTTCATATTTCATAGCATAAATTTTGGTCTTAAAACCCTAAGCGTTGAAAAGGTTTCTAATTTCATGTTAATTTTTATCACTTAACGTCATGTCTTGAATGGGTTCCTTTTAAAATTTTCATGTTTATTAAGTTGTCAGTGTCCTAACCTCATGGTCATGTTTTATCGCCTAAGTCCAAAGTCTATGAATGTTTTAATAAAATTAATTATGCATCACACAAGTCTTGTTTAATCTAATAGTTATCACTTTCCCTCATTATGAAGATGAATGACTTTTAACTATCAAGGGAACACACCATTTAGCCACTTGTCCTAGGTGGGCCAAAGTGTCATAAAAAAGGAAAGGCTAAATGGAGGACAAGTTAGATCTAATCTAACGGTTGGTGCAAAGCCTTAGATCAAAGATGATGTTGAGTTACTCTTTGAGGGATAGCATCATGATGACGCGCATCTTAGATGGGTCTGGATGTGAACGAGTAGATGAAGTTAAATTGAAAGCATGTCAGATTTTATCTGACGGTTGGTGCAAAGGCTTATGGTAAAGATGCACACACAATAACTATTAAGGGATTGTACCATGCTTCTACGTGGAGTCTAGTGGGTCCGGCGGATGATTAAAATTATCAGTAAGTGCATTGCATCTTCAAGAAGATCTAACGGTCAACACAAAGCCTCCAATGTAAGAAGCAATGATTTTAATCATGAAGGAATTGCGACATCATGCCACATGTCCCAAGAGATCAAAGTTGCGGGCCATAGGAAGGCTAAGTAAAAAACAATTAAGTTGATAAAGATCTGATGGTTGGCACAAAGCCTTAGATCAAAGGTGATGATGTTTTAATCAACAAGGCATTGCGCCATGCTACCACGTGTCCCTGCAAGATTAAAGCTGCAAGTTGTAAGGGAGATTAAAGTCACTACAGATTGAGAAGATCCAACAGTTAGCGCTAAGCCTTAAGTATAAAGTTTTTAATATTTACTCATCAAGGGAAATTTTCATGCTAACACATGTCCATGTTGATGCGGCCTACATGGTAATGCAAAGTTAAGTAAAGTTCAGATGATTTAAGAAGGATCAGATGGCGAGCACGAAGCCTTAGGGAAAAGTGATCAAAATTTAACTATCAAGGGAATGCGACATGCTGACACATGTCTAGGGAGATGAACGTTATGGAGGATTCACTATAGACCGTCCAATGTGGGTAAAAGCTATTAGAATTGACGGTTCTATTTTAAAATATAGAAATACCAAGTTTCAACAGTTAGATGCCAAGCATTAAACTCGGAGGAGTAATGGAAAACATGTGCTTTCTTCCCAGTTAAAGTTTAATGTTTAAAATGATGGGATTTCTATATTGTTGATCACTAAGGAGATTTTGCATAATTGACATCAATTGTAGAGCAGAGTGAAGTTGCAGTGATTATGGCCAGATTTTCAAGCTTCTTGCAAAACTGGTAATCTTCTGGTACTGATACTTCTGGTTTGTAAGAAATTTAAGGGGATTAGTACAGTGTGCAAAAAGAGAAGGGTTTTATTATTCATTGTTGTATTGTCAAATTTTAAATTCACAATGCCACCCAGAAGAGAATCCTCTGGGAAGGTCAATTATAAGGATAGAAATGTCTGCGATGATTTATTACAACAATTAACCATATCGACTAATGATGCCTCTAAGACAAAATAATTACTTCCCAAGGATCCATGCCTGAAAATTACTAAAGGGTTATATGATTTGGTTCAATCTACTTGGGATGCCAAAATAGGTATGAATGGTATGGCCTTGTTTAAGGTGCTCTTTGGTCAGAGAAATGTTGATCCCCCACACAATAATGTATGGCAGTTTGACATAGGCAAGTTGGTAGTCCCTGGTATTTTTGTAGATATGGACATGCTTACACTTATAGCTAGGAATTATGAAAGCATATCTAGAGTAGTTAGGGATAAAAATGGGCAAGTCCTGATAAAAGTAACTGCACAAGAGATTAGGGAGGTATTTAGTTTGAATGATCCAAACACATCTATGGATAAGATTGATTTTATTCAATTAAAAGAAGTTTACCAAGCCCAGAGGAAATATTTTAGAGAAGGGCCCCTCAAGAAATATTTTGGCATAGTTGGGGACTTAACTCTGGTAGGGCCTAACACAAAAGAACCTTTCAAACTTGACTATTTCTCTTTTAAGGACAAATCAGTTTATAGGGATCTTTGTCAAATATGTGGAGATGATGAGCAAGTTTAGATGCCTATCCATTATATGCTAATGATGGTCGAGATTTCGCACCCCCATCTAGCAATAATTTTTTATTTTACCCCATATATTGCAGACCTATTTCATGAAGGGCTGATAGGTGTCCAAAATACTAAGGTGTCCAGACCTTTTGCATGTACTCTTTGTTGATGCATGTGTTTTTGTATAAGGGGCAGATTATTTTGAGAAGAAGATGGAGCTGACAAGATTTAAGGATAATTAAATCATGCCCGTACAATTGTGGAATGTAGACATGACTTGGGACAATAAAGAGGCAAGCTAAATCAATTTTGACATTTATTTTACTTCTAGACTGAGGACATTGTTATTGAAAGAGGACCCTAGGATTCCTATAGCATTATATAAATTCTTGAGGCCAAAGGAATATGACCAAGAACTTAATATAGTACATAACTAGGGTGATGTTATCCCTTATCCAATGTCAACTATATTTAGGGTCTATGGTTTTAGGGGAGTGCCAAAAATATTACCTTATAGAGTGTCCCTTAAGATAGGATTGGCAAAGGTGCTAAGATAGATCAGAGGTTTTCAAGAAGATGCCCTAACTGGAAGAGGAAAAGGAACAATCTTTCCTATAGTAACTGTTGCTCATCAGTTTATCATCACCAAGGGAGGATGGAAACACTTGCAGGATTTTTTGAAACCCTACAATCTAACCACATCAGTATCTAAGTGTGTTGACCCTGAGACATTCATTAAAGACATGTTCAGGGAAAAGACAAAGTGTGTAGTGTTGAATCATCAATTCAACTTTCTAGAACACATAGTCAAAAAATGAATTTGACTTAATTAACCAGGAAATAAAGAAAGAAAAATGGTTGGCTTACAAGAAAAGCCTTGTTTTTATTCACCATTTTGATAAAACATATGATCCTTTAAAGGATTTCTAGTGTTGGGCCAAGATGATTGAGTCACTAATGGATATATTTGAATAAATTATGTAGGTTTTGATCTTAAAAAGAGATAACATATTGCAAACAGAGCCAGAAAAGGCTAAATCAATTTTGGGTAAAGCCTTTGCTATGAGGAATATCCCACAAGGAGAGTATATAGTGTACAAACGGAGGGGATATAGCACAATTTTACCAACAATTGGACAAACCAGTGACCCTAGAGGATAGAGGCCACTATAGCCTAGTGCACAAAGTTTTCCATCTCCCAAGAGGCAAAAGGTAGAAGAGGGACAACAACAACATGAAAAAATATATTCTCCCTCCCAATCCCCAATGCGCATGGATGAACAAGCTATAGCTCAGTAATTAGTGCAAATGGGAAGCACTAGGCATATCTATGTTATAGCTAATGAATTGCAAGAAGGAATGCCCGAAGAGCCAAAACATGCTCAATTGGATCTGACAGTGGCAGATTTTTCTGGCAAAGAGTTATATCCATTGACACAATAGGCAAGTGAGAAATTTCTTTCTGATGACAACTTTGTTAAAGAAAGAGAATTTTTGCAGTTCCTATGGAGAATTCATAGTGATGAGTTCAAGAATACATGCCAACAAAAGAAAGAGGAATAACCTACTAGAGGCAAAGAGGAAATTGAAAATAAAATAAAACAACAGTTGTTATGTAGGTTTGAAAAGATAACTCCTAAAGAAGGTAGAGAGCTAGTCAAGAGGGAAGGATTATTGATACTCTGTGAATGGGACATATCTCATGCTATTGTTTTTTATGTCATCAGGGAGGAAACAAAAATGGTTCATGTCATAGAAGCAAAAGTACAACAAGCTTCAAAGGGTGTAAAGTTTAGTGAAGATCATGCAGCCTTGGTTATGTGCAATTGAGAAAAAGAAACCCCAAGTTAACTGATGGAGATACTCAGGAAGAGCACTCAGGTATCCTTTTGGTGAGGAGAGTTGCAAAAACAAGAGTTGTTGAAGCAATAGCTATATTTTTGGAACCTACTAAGTTTAGTGTAAGTGTAGCCCATAAATTAGAATATGAAGTGAAAAGCCTAAGTGAAAAATTTGACAGATTTTTGGGTGCCTATAATGAAGAGAAGATGAAGATTATTGAATAGGCTAAAAGGATTGCTGAACTGGAAGGTAAGAAACCATAAATTTTTGTCCCTCAGATGATGATTGCTCAAGAACCCTACCTACCTTCATCATCCAGCCCATATGTCACTTATCCTCCTTCTCCTATGCCATCAAGCCCTATTACTCTAGTAGATGTGGAGATGGAAAGAGATAGATTATTGACTAAAAGGAAAAGGCTAGAAGAAACCTCTAAGAAAGATCTTTAAGAATCTTCAGCATTCAAAGAAGAAAAATAAGGGGTTAAACAAAGGCACTTTGAAAAAATATACTCCATTCTCTTGAGATGAGCTAAAGAGGTGAATCTTGCCAATCTTTATTTGTTGGGAAAAATGATTTTTAACATTATCAATGAATATGATGCAGACAAAGATCAATAAGGCCTATTTAGGGACACATGGAAAGGAAAATGGGCTGAGGTGAAATCATTTTATTCCATGTCCAAAGAAGAAACTAATATTGATATTGTTCTAACTAGAACTCACAAATGTTTGAAGTTAATGGCGGACTTGGATATCAAAAGGAATATCCTCATCAGAAAAGTAGAAACCTTGAGGAGATAATTTTCAAAGGATAGGTATGAAATATACCCTAACATGTTTAAAAAATATGGTGATATAAAGAATGAGGCGCTATGGTTAAGGCAGATAAAAGAAACAATAAATGCCCGGACACATAGCATCATTACCTTGGAGGGCACAATTTTGTTTGCTCAAACTATAAACATCATTAAAAAAGCTATGGAATTTTTTGATTTCTAGAAGGGAGAAGTTAAAAAGGCAAGCACCAACTGGGGTGAGATCATCAACAAGAAAGATGAAGTCCTTGGTTTTAATTGGCCAAGTGATGAGGTGTATGCTTCCTGGAAGGACATGTACACAATTGTTGATCCAGGTGAAGATGAATAAATGCAGATGGATGAAGAAGCCCAACAAGTTGGTTGATACAGTTGAAAGTAAGGATCCTACATCAACAACATCAAGGACAATAGACTCCAGATGGCTCACACCGAACAAGTCTGAAGAAAATACAAGAGAAAAGTGGTCAAGAGACAAAATGTGCCAAATATCTTCTGTAACAAGAGTGGTTATCAGTTCATTAGCTATTGTGTCTTCTTAGTGAAAGATTAATTTGTCCTTATTCCAATTGATCTGAAGGTTGTTGCAATCCTAATTTATAAAAGGATTCCCAAGATCACTGGAGAGGGCTGGAAAATTTGTAATGTAAACCATTTTGTAAATTTTTCAGTCAAGAGGGGAAAGATAGTATAATTTGTACTAGATATTGTAAGAAGTGAGAAATAAATAGTTGAGAGATCTTTTGCAGGTTATTTATGAGTATTTTGTATACTAAAATAAGTTTTTTCAATATAATACAAAGATCCAAATTCCAATCTCTCCTGTCTTATGTGTCATATGAGTTATGAATTTTCAAATTCAATCGCATAGTTTTTTTTGTGTTTATGTACTTACTTGAGTGTTCTGATCTAGGATCAGATTAAATTAGGCTTTGATTTATGCATAGATTCATCTGACACACTGCAAGGATTATATTAGTAGTATGGGTTTTGGGGTGTTAGTATTATGATTTGAAGCCGTTGACAAACATTAATTTTAGTATATTGTATTTGAGTTAGAGTATTGCCCAAATGGATAAAGCATTGATTTGAAGCTTATAAGTATTGTCTTATTGCATATCTAGTCGCACATTGGCTATGTTTTCCAAAATGCAAACATTTTAAAATCCATTAAGTATTCATCTATATAAGTTTGTAATATTTTTCTATCTCATACTCCATCTTATGGTTGATGTTCAATGGGTAGTCAGCCAATTACCTAGTATCTCCTGGTCATGTTGAGTCATTGTGAGATTACTACTTGATAGTACCTTTAAAAGCCATATCAGAAGGTATTTCAGGGTATCCCCCCTTGGTGTAGTAGGGCCTAAAGTGTAGAAGTATTAGGAGAGTGCTTGTTAGTTGGTCCTTTTCTTGCATGAGCATACATTTGGAGGTGGATCCTCTATAAAAACATTAATAAAGGGAAGAGGTTGTTGTTATTCCTATTACAACATAAAAAAAGAACCAACACATGATTGGAGGTTTACAGTATTTGACTCACACTAGACCATACATAGCCAGTGTAGTTGGAACTATTGTGAGGTTTCAACCTGAGCCTAAGGAGACTCACCTTGCTATAGTTAAAAGGATACTAAGATATTTGAAAGGGACGTTGGAATATGGTATATGGTATAAAAAATTGATGATTTTTCATTGCATGCTTATACTGATGTATATTGCATATGAAGTATTGATGATAGAAATATCAATAGTGGTGGAGCATTTTTCCTTGGTAATAGGTTGGTTTCATGGATAAGAAAGAAGGACTATATAACGTGGTCTACTATTGAATAAGTGCTTCTATAAATTTCACATAGATTGTTTGGATGAAACATATGCTAAAAGACAATGGGATAATCTTTGAACAACCATTAGTTATACATTATAATAATACAAGAACAATGAAAATGTCAAAGAATCCTATTATGCATTAAAAACTAAACATATTTCAATCAAGTATCACTTCTTGAGAGACAAGGTTGGAGAAAAGGAAGTCAGATTGGAATACATCAGTACAAAGGACAAAATTGTAGATATATTCACCAAACCTTTGCCAATAGATGCCTTTGAATATCTCAGAGGTATGCTTGGGGTGAGGAACCCTCCTTGTAAGAACTGGATGATGTAGGGATTCATCTATCTAGTAGTTTCCAGAGCTATATTATTCAATGGACTTGATGCTTGGATCCACTCCTCAGGGGGAGTGATTCAAGGTACACTATAGAATATATTTGGGTGATCAAGCACCTAGTTTATTGCAGACATGAATATTTGAAAAAGATGCACTTTGTAGTGATAGGTTGTTTAGAGAGGAGAAATAATTATGACACCCTTTTCCATTAATGTCAAAGGGGGAGTAAGTTTGGTGAAAAATCCCTTCTGCCTTAGGAGGAATTGTGAAGAGGATACTGAGAAGGGAACTTTTGATTTGATGTTTTTTCCCATATGTTACCATCAATTTGAAAGGGGTAGATTGTTGGAATTGTTGTTGTCTGGGTTGTTGACATTCATTTCAACATATGTTTTAGTTGGAAGTCTTAGTAAGACTTGTAATCATAGGTACAAGTGAGATTGACATTTATGTATGGTTTTTTAGAGTATGCGAGTATGGATTTGAGTAGAGGGAAGTCTTTATACCTTATGTAAAAGGTTGCTAGAATTTATATGGTTATTTGCATAAATTGCAACAATTTTAGAGAAGAATGGTTACAAAATAGTGACAAAGGGTTATGACAGAGATGGTCTCTAAGTTTTTGGGATAACTTGGATGTGAGCATGAGTTATGGCATGTGAGATTAAGGAATGTTAGAAGAAAAATGAGAGAAAATTCTTTGTGATTCTTGGATTCTTGGATTGTTGGTGATGTCAGTTGTGGTAATGTCAGTTGTGGTAATGTCAGTTGTGGTATGTGGACTTTTTAAGACCTATTTATGATCAACTATTGGAGTGTTACGTGTGTAATGGATGGAGAGTGTGGATTATGGATCTTGGCATTTTTCTGATGAGTTTTGTTTTTTATTCACTTTTTTAAGGTACCGTGTGTATCTTAGCAAGGTCTTGTATAATTTTTTTTGCATTGGAGAATTCTTAACAGGTCAATCTAATTGCTTGTTGTATCACGCATAAAGGAAAGTAATATTTTGATGTAAAGTGGGGATAGCATGTTACAAGCATGTGGATGCAAGTTCTGTTGATATAGAGCAGTGATTATATTTTTAATGCACTTCATTAGAACTATATAGGAAAAGAAAGTTTCTATCAGTCAATTCATTGTTTTAAATATACTTCTATACTTCTATTTGGATAGTGGATCTAGAAGGTGGGTTTAAACATCACATTTGAGTAGTGTTCTTGGACAGTGAGCTTTGTATTTCATTCAAGTCCTAATAGGGTTGAAAGGACTCCTAAAAGGGTTTGTCCTTTAATAGGAACTTTGTACTAGATGTAATAATCAGATCCTAGCAAGGCTAGATCTTCTAATAGGGATACAATATTCCTAGTGCATTATTTGTGGGTATTAATTCACACTAGGGTTTTTCCCTTAATAGGATTTTCCTCAAAAACAAAATACTTGTGTTATACTGTTGTTCTCGAATATCCTGATTTGCATTGAATAATTGATTTTAAGTTTGAAGTTTAGATGAACTGGGCACAAAACTCATTTGCTCCCCCCTCTTAGTTGTGCTAACAGATAAGAATGCCATGGTGAATTTTTTTCATTAATACACCTCCAAAAATTTAATTAGATGGGATAAAAATCCCCCCTTTAGGTCAAAAAGTGCACTTAAAAGGGTAAAAATCTTTTTTTATCTTCTTATTTTTACTTCTATTATTCTCTCGTCTGCTTTGGGTGAAAAACATTCTGCTGGAATTATGGTGATCTCAATTTTTGATAATTTCTTTGAGAAATTTTGATGATACTAGAGACAACCCCAGTATGGACTGTTGATATGTTGTCCAAAAACCCCCTTTGTGATTTTTTTTTTAATTTTTAGGTAGGGTTTGGAAAAATTTCTTATGTTTGTGAGAATCCTCTAATTCTATTATTTTTTAACATGCCTGGTATCATAATTGATACATTTTTTATCACATCATACCATTGTAAGTGAGTTTGAATCACATCTTGGATATCATTACATGACCTGGGGGTGAGGTGTCGCAGCCTGGGTACGAGGCCACACCACCTGGGTGCAAGCCTACATGGCCTAGGTATGAGGATTTGCAGCCTTGGTGCAAAGATGCCATGCCTGCTGCAAGCCTTCGCAGGCCCAGTGCAAGCCTTTGAAGTCTGGTATAATCCTTCATGACCTAAGTATGAGGCTATACTCCCTGGGTGTGATGTTTCACAACATGGATGTGAGCCTACTATGTTAATGTCTCCCATATAGAATTTGATGTTGATTTTAGTTTTTAATATATTTCAATATATATTTAGACAACTAAGTTTGGTGAAAGGTTGACCTATTGGATACTGATGGGATATCATGCATATATGTGCTGACATTGATGTTTTTTCATTGATGTCAATATATTCCTACTATTGGTGACAGTGTTCCTAAGATGTTTAGTGAGAATATTATTTTTGTAAGACAAATGTATTAAAGATCAGATGTTGCAAAGGTACATAAGGTTTAAGGGGTGCTTGTAGTTGACCTATGTAAACTTACATAGATTGACATGTTGATTTGAGTAAGCTATGAATGATTTATCAGAGACTAGTATTTTGGTTGTTCACGCAAAGATAGTGTTACAGTTCTTGGATTGTTTATGCAATATTTTTGGTTTCTAACCTTGTAATGAATTTAGGACATGGATGTGTGTCCTTAGCTCAAGTGGTTCATGATTTGGATGCTGGAAAGTTATTTTTCTAAATTGACAGAGGTTGTTGATTGGTGTTCTAGATGAACAGTGCTGAGATATTTGTGAATTATGAAACAAATTTATTCTTTTTGTCATTATGATATTTCATGTTGTCATGCCCCACTAGGATACCCAAGAGAAGATTACCTAACATACTACTATTTTACATAATTTCTTTTATTAATAGTTTACACAAAAATATCATACAACAATGCAAAAGCAATACAACACACTCACATAAATGAAAATCAAATATAGCTTCAAAATCCCAAGGTTCCCTTGACATAGAATACGTAAGCATAATTAATATCTTAAATTACATCAAGTACAATATTTCACCTACATAGAAAGTTTACAAATGACATCCTCATAAAATGGATACATAATACAAATAATACCATAAAGTATACATAAAAAATTTGCATCCACTACACATGTCATAGGGTATGTAATAATCACATAAATACAAGTACAATAAATATACAAAGTAGGTATCACCATTGATATCATCATGCAAGTATACAATAGATATGATAAGATAAAAACCTCTAAAGAAGAAAAAGAAGAATGAAAAGATACAACTAGTACAAGGATCATCTAAGATTGGTACGAGGATGTCAAAATCTCAAATGGTAAAAGAAACAATCCATCTGACCTCCTGGCACCTAAATGGTCCACCCCCACCATGCTGAGGACATAACATCAGGCCTCACTCAGCTAAAAATCACAAAACCAAAACAAGGATAACTAAACAAGGGGATCTTGAAAGTTCTCTATCTCAAGAGGTATTACAAAAATAGAAAAGAAACACCCACTAATCCAAAGACAACCGACATATGTAGGAAACCTAATTTTCATATAGGGAAGTTTCATCACATTGGCTAACCCTTTAGTTTTGTCTTGGTAGGCTCTTTGGACCCTAGTACACAAGTGACCATATGCAGTATCAATAACCCCTCAAACGGATGATGCTACTAACTATGCCAGGACCACACATCTAAAGGAAACAAGCATCATATCAAACTTCATCTTATCCTTTACTAGCACTCAACATGTATGAGGAATAATTATCTTATTAATTCATTTTAAAACCCCAATTAATGTTCCATGTTATCTCTTATTAAGTTAACTTACAATAAGTGATCGTGGCAGCCACCTATGGGCCCCGACGCTTATAGCAAGGCACTCCCTACTATAAAACTAGATAAACTACCCTAACTTCACAGATCGCAAATAGATCTCAAGAGATACATAAACATGAAAAACACATCTAGTTCCTTACAGGATAACAAGAATGGTCACAACATCTTAGATACACTCTCAAGTGTCCATAAAACATGAGCTCAAACAATAAGGTTGAGAAACAAAAAGTGAATCACCAAAAAATATAACCATAATATCATATCCAAATCATCCATAGGACGTGATCTATAAATGTGGTCGAGCATAAAAGATCGAGGTTACATGAAATTCATAAATACAAGTAGAAAGTATACACATATAACAAAAAATTCACAACCCCAACCTCTAGAATTAAAATTCTAAAAAAAAAGTCCATTTTCGATGAATACATATTCACAAAAACAAGCAATATTTTCAACCATGATAAAAAAATTTCATACATAGAAGGGAAAATAATGACATTATCTTTCCATTAGTATGCAAAGAACACATTCGGTAAACATACACCGAAAGAAAGCTCAAAGAGAAAACCAAAAATAAAAATATAAGAGATCACCGAAAACTACTAAGTACAAAGAAAAATGACGACACAATTTTGTGTGTAAACCAAAAATGCAAAATGAAAAGGATAAAGAGGAACTCGAAAGTGGAACCCAACAAGAAGGTCATAGTGCAAACCAAGAGAACAATCAGAGAGTAACCCAAGAGATTGTTCAAGCAAGGAACACTGAGAAATAGTCTAACTGACTTCAGAGCATAACTGACCGATAGAAATCGAAAGTCAATTGAAGCCGACAAAAAGTGGATCTGACTTCCACATCAGATAAAATAGTCTTATTCTATTTATAGAGTTTTGATTTGTTTTTAAAATCATTTATTTAGGGAAAATAAACATTAATGTACGTGTTTTAATCAGGCTAACTGATTTAAAACACATAGACTAGGAGATCAAGGTAAAGTTATAAACCTATTATCTTAGAGTTAATATTATTTTACATGAAACTTGATTAGGTCAATCTATCTTATAAATAGATGTTGTAATCATTCATTATTAATGATGTGAGAATGGATGAGAGGATAAATGAAGCATACGAGCACATCTATGGATCAGAATGAAAGTTTAAAGAACCAAAACAACAAAAGGTGAATTTGGTTATCAAGAACCAAGAACAGAGGCTGCCGAGCATCAAAGGTATTATTCAATCATATTAGGTGATATACTTATACATGTAATCTTAAATGGATCTTTAATCAGCGATAGGAGATTGCATACACTAGGTCAAATTGTAATTTTATTACATTCTAACAAGTGAAGTGAAGTGTAAAAATCCTTTTAAGGAAGGTGGATTTAACCATCCAATTATAAATCTCTTAACTGAGTGCAGACTAAGTAGTGTTGCTAAAGCTCTTAACTGAGTAGACTTTAACAGGTCTCCACAGATACTCTTAACCAGGTAGATCATCAGAAGTGATCAAATTGTAAGCAATAACTAACCCCTTCCAATCTGCAGATAGTGAAGAATTTGTGGGTGCCATCCCCACCACAGTTTTTACTTCCTAACAGGAGTTTTATGCGATATCATATCTTGTGTTATGTGTCAATTAATTTCATGAATGTTTTTGTAAGACCAAAAAAAGGCATATTAGCATATCTAGGAGATCAAAAACCCTAAATAATATACTAACCTATCTAATCTATCAATAAAGTTGTTGGTTGTATTTCTTGTTTTTGCTATTTTTCCCTGTTCCTTGCCTTGTTCTCTGAAAGTTTTCAGGTTTTCATGCTAATACCTTGTCAAAATCCTGATAAACCCTGAAAAAACCCTAAGGAAAAATGTTAAACGATGTATTTTAAACCCTTAGCCATGTCTTTCTTTTTCCTCGTTACCTTTTTAAGTCACTAAAGGCATGTGCTTTAAGTCAGGTCGCTTGATCGCATTACCAGAAATGAATATGCCAAAACATTACCCGACTTCACTTTTTCCTTTGTGTCGCGTAGTCTTGATAAGAAACAGAATATTCCATCAATGTATCAATACTTAGTGATCATTCTTTAGTCGGGTTGTCGCTTAATATTGTGTTATGAAGCTTTAAAAGACACGGACCCACTTTAGTCGGGTGATCGCATGAAGAAAAGGCAGGTCAATGAAATGTCTCCCGACCTTGCGCCTCCTTCATGTCGCGTGATCGCTGGATCAGGACATTCAAACAGTTAAGGCTATTCTTTAGTCGCGTGGTCTCATGATATTTGATAGTTAAGACATAACAGTCAAGACTCAGCGACTAACAGTTACATGTTAAGTGATTTCTTCAGTCGGGATGTCGCCAGATCAGAATGATGAGTTAGATTTCCAGAATGTATTAAATGGACGAAGTAATAGATGACATCTGTCAGAATGCTAGTGATTGTCGTGTGATCGCTAGATGAAAGAAAAGGATCAAGAGATAAGGAGACTTAAGTCATATTACCCTCAGTCGCGAAGTCTCATGATATTTTAAGGGTATGTGAAATTGTATAGCGATTAAAAGACAGCCGTTCGATGCAAAGATGACAGGATCTGACGGTGGTCACTAAGTCTCATGATAAAAGTGCCCTAGGGAAAAGATCCTTCTGACTTAGCGATTAAGGTGTGTTACGAGGTCGCTGTAAACAGTAAAGGGCACGTGCTTCAAGTAAAAGGTAAGGACAGTAGATCACCCGACTCAGCGACCAAAGGGTTGTCGTGTAATCTAGAAATGAGAAATAAGGATCCAGCGACTTGGCGATTACCATGAAATGTTAAGTGCAACGGTTTGTCGCGTAGTCTGGAGATTAAAGCTGAGTTAAGGTTAACCCTGCGCGACTAAGATTTTCACACAGTCGCCTAATCGCTGGAATGGCTTGGGTTAGCTGAGGTAAAGGATTTACGTGGTCGCCAAATCTGATGATCAGACCATGGTT
>MU227083.1:2355884-2386886 GCA_018584345.1 Thuja plicata
GGACATAGTCCATGTTATTGATTCCTTGAAGAGAGAATCATTTAGGTTGTCCCTCCTATCAAGAAAAGGAAGAAGGATTGAAATCCTTGTCTCACTGGTTTATTGTCATATTTAAGATTATGATTTGTATGGTTAAATCCTGTATATGATTATGCTTGATCATTTACAAGGTATTTTTTAAGCTTGTTCAATAGAGATACATGACAAATCAGTGTCCACACCAACAAATACTGTGTTAACAACCATCATTCAAGGTAAAACCTGCCTAAGTAGTTGTGGAACTCAAAAACGAGGAAGGACCTTATCTAGTCCTTAGCAATTAGGCTTTTCTTGTCTCTGAATCAGGAGTAAAGGTTCAAGGTTCATATAGACATTTCAAGCATTGTGATTCATACAAAAAAAATCCCTAACAAAAGTCATTCAAAACAAGAGTTCACAAATATAAAGCATAAAAACTCTAAGAACTCCCTTTAAATGATGCTCTCATGTCCTCCTTTCTTCTCCATAATCATATTTGATGTTTCTCTTTGACACTAATGCAATTGCAGAAAGATACAAAAGCCAAGTTTGCAAGTGAGAATACTAGGAGAGAGTGATCTAACCTTGAAAGATTGAAATGCATCCCATTTTAAATAAAATGAGGATCATTTAGGTGAGATTGCACAAAATCAATACATAAATGTAGATTTTGGTTGGTAAGATGTTAGGAAGCATGATACGGTGGAGATCAAATAAGGATATATTGAAAATATTCATGAAGCATCTTAATAGGGATGTGAATCCTCAATTAGGGGATATGGAAATTAGGTAGGATTAAGAATCATTAAGCCATTTAATAATTCAATATTCTCAATATTCCTCACAAAATCCATAATTAGATTTATGAAAATATGAAAATCTCATAAATTGAAATTAGCCAATTAATTAATTGTTGGAGACTTGGGGAAAAGGGAATAAATAAAGTTTATTTATTTATTCAATTAGGACCTAGGGACAAACTATGGGTTATTCATCCCAAGGGGGAAATTAGTGAATTATAGGTTGAATTGAAGGTGTTGATGTTGAATTGAAATGATTTTGATGATATTGATAAGGTTTTGGATCAATTCTAAGGGTTCTAAAATGGTTTAGGAAATCATGAGGCATCGATGAGATTTGACAATGCACTTGCGTAATGATGTTTGGAAATGTTTGAAAGGAACCAATGAACTTTGATGGCATCATAGGATCTTGGACACTATTCCCAAAATGATAATAATCAGAAATAGTATTAACAAACATGGAAAAAACTATTCAATTGATATTGATAGATTGATAGAGATAGCACCAATGATCTTTGACAATTTTATCAAATAGCTGATTAAGGGGATATGAAGCATCAATGATCTTGGACAATGCTCCTAAAATGATGACAATATTGATCAAATTTGGAATAAGGTTTTGATCGGTTAGGAAATTGGGTTAATTAGGCATCGATGATCCTGGACAATGCCCTAGAATCATTAGAACGAGTCCAAACAATTTTGAAAGTGATTAGGAATAGAAAAGAATGGGTTTGAATTGATTAGGAAGGTTTGGAATGGTTTAGGATCGAATAGGATTGGTTTAGGGTTGATCATAATTGATTAGGAAAATGATCAATTTGTTAAAGAGAGTAGAAATTTTAGTAATTGATAACATGGAAGAATGACACAATATTAGTAAATGATAAAGATCAAACACACAATATAGAAGACATGTTAAAAAGGGGGCATAGGCAAAGAACCATTTTTAGGTGTCTACATTTTTCCCCTCTTTGAGACAATGTGATTATGAGCATTGGCTCAAATAAAAATAGAAGAATCATGTCCCAGTGGATAGACAAAATGGAGGTAGGATGCCCCCTCGAAAAATTGGGATAAAATTGATATGAGGACAATTTTTTGAAAAGAAGGATGATTGATTGAAGAAATGTTAGGAGAAAGAAGAAATTAGATGAAGAAAAGTTTGTAAGATAAAAATATTTTGGCTTTCATAAGTGCAATTATGTCATAAGAGCTTATTTTTATATAACAAAAATGGATGCAACGCATCATGGCACAAGAAGCCAGAGTGAGAAAGCCATCCTTTTGTGTAAACAAACATGATGCAGACAAAGGATGATCTTCTCCACCCTGAAGCATATAGAAGACATGCCCCATAATTTCATGAGATCATCAAACAGGCAGAAGACAAATAAAAAACTGATCGTGAACCATCCCGGCTACTCTCGTAAGTTTAGATAATATCATCGAGTAGAATAGGAACATGATCAAAAAATAAAATAAAAAATAGATAAAACACTCACTAAAACAATGTGAGCCAATAGCCATTCTGATCTTTTTGTTACTTGCATTAGATGTTCTTTGATTGGTAGCTTAGATTGGAAATTGACTAATTGCATAAATGATTGATAAATTTGATAGATTGATTGGTTGATAGATAGGAAAGATCAAAAGATTGAACCAGTCCAACTAGATTGAATGTTGTGTCACAATGAGTCAGATCACATTTGTGAGAACATGATTTCATTAAGCACAGAATGATGATTCTGCCACTGATGTCTACAAACATGATGACCAATATGCAAAAGAAAGACAAGTATGTACAAATTTATTGTAGATTTTTGAAGAGATCTTTGTAATTTTTAGGATTTTTCATATATTTGGATTTTTTGTGATGATCTTTTTTTTTAGAAATTTTTAGGATTTTTAGGATTTTTTCAGTGTCATATTTGATTTTTAGGGTCTTTTTTCAGGATCATATTTGATTTTTAGCAAATTCTTTTTAGGATCATATTTGATTTTTTTGGACTGCAATAAGTTCATAGAATTACACATGACACCTATTTGTCAGGTTTTCATCATGGTACTTGCCCAAAGTGCTTGTTTGCCAGGTTTTCACTATTGGATGAAATTATTTCTCTTGACTCTTTTTTCATGTTGCCAAGATGCCTATTCGCCAGGTTCTCATCAAGGCAACTTTTTCATTTTTTCATATTTTTTTTCTTTTGATATTTTCTCTTTTTTTTTTTTACTTTGTCACTTTTTTGGCCTTTTAGAAAAAAAATGGATGCATGAAAGGACATGGAAGAAGGAATCAAGCGACTTACTCTTTGAAATGTTCTTTTGGAAGATATTGTGCAAAGATGTTGGTAGGGTAATGACAAAGGGATATGAAATGGGTGATTAGATAAGGATGGGACAAGCTTTATGCAAGGGATTGGATAGGTTCGATGAAAGGTTGGAAAATAGGTGTCAGATAATGAAGGGAATGTATGCCAAATTTCTTTGAAGTGGAAGGGAATGGATGCAAGAACAATATTGGCACACACCTTGAGGGGTGATGGAGTGATAGATGAAAATGAGATTTTAGATTTTGAAGGATTAGTGAAGGAATGGATATGGATTTTGGGACACAAGGACCCAAAATGGACTTGGAAGATGGAGGACATTTAGATGGAGGGATAGCAATTTTGGATGCCAATTTGGACTTTTCTTTGGGACTTTGTGGTTCAAGGAGCTTCTTGGGAATCCACATGATTTTTGATTTTTCATTATTTTGAGGGTCCTTTGAATGTATTGCTTGCACAATGGATTTTGGAACCCATATGGATTTTGACTTTATTTTTTTCTCAATGGGCCTCTGTAGCCTTTTTGATAATTCTTTTTTTCTTGGATCAAATTTTTCTTCTTTTGTAGATGTCGATTATACCAGACATGTTGATCCTTGATAGCATGTGGATTGCTTGACTTGTAGACTTTATGTTTGACATCCAAATTGCTTTGAAAGGGAATGGAATTCATGGATGGTTAAGAATTGTATGGAGGTATTTTGGATGGATGGAAGGTTATCCAGGGTGTATGCCTTTGCTAACTTACATGTGGGAAAAAGTAAGGGGATAGTGAGCTAGTGGAGGGAGGAATATATGGACCTAAGATGGATGGAAGGGTTGAAGGGGGAGGTATGCATCTGGATTTGGATTTCAAAGGGATACCAATGCCTTGAGATGTAGATTTTTTATTAAGACCATGGCCATTTGAATTTTCTTGGAAATGTAAGGGTTTCAATATACCTTTTGCATGGAGGTCTAACCCTTTGACTTGATAATGCTTTCTTTGACTAGTTGGATACTTGCTACAAGATGTGAGTCCATTATTATGAGGTGTGAATGATATGAAAGGAATTATATGACCATGAGGTGGAATAGACTCAATAGAACTGGGGGAACCCATTTGAAGTGTAAGGGGTTCATGAACAACTTGCATAGATGTACAAGGAACAATAGGATCATGTGATGGAGTATGAGTAGTGACATGATCATCTGGTAGGATAGGAGCTTGTGGGGGATCTAAAGGGATGATGTGTTGGAGATTTTCCTTTGTGCAAATAGTTGACTGTATGTTTGTCATTGATGACAACATATAGTATATAGCAGTGAACTGTATTCACTTTTCAGTATGGATATGGGGAAGCCTTGCACGATTGTTTTTATGTTTCAGACATAGCCACTATACCATGTACATACACATAGACTCAGATGTTCAGTAATAGTTGAGTTATGTTACACTATTTACCATCCACAGTTTTAGAAGACTATTTTCAGGAAATCGACAATAATTTTATTGATTATTTAGTTGCGCCTATCTATGGGATATGCGTGTTTAGATTCATGTTTAGTTATGAGTTAAAGACAATTAACCAAAGGTGCTAATCGTATTTCATTCAAAGCATGATGTTTAGGTAATTTTGGTGGAGTCGACTACGTGAAGTGATGTGTCTATTCATTTTGAGTTGTGCGGTTCTAATTAAGTTGTGTGCTTAGTATAGCTTACTTGAGAAGCATTGAAGGGACTCCTATAGCCAACATGTTCATATCTTTTGGAGAAGATACATATAGTAGTTAATTATGTGATTGCTAAGTGTGAATGATCAGAAAAGTGACAGAACAAGAACAAAGAAAAATGTTGTTTGTGTTGGAACAGTAAGCCATTTCATTCATCAGACAAAGATCTATGTGAAGAAGTGTTAAAAGAATACAATACATTGGAACTAATCAAGACAACAGGTCTAATCAAATAGTTCATTATCAGATATAGTGTATATCTATTCTACTGAAGGTTGTAGCCTTTGCCATTTTAGCAATGAGATTTTGGATAGTGAGTCCTCACCCCTAACAGGGTTATTTGTAAAAGACTCCTAATAGGGTTTGACCCTTAACCAGGTCACTGTATGATGCAGGGTGGAAGGAGACTAGGCCTAGGGCACACCCAAAACCAACCAGCTTACATAAGCAATGCAGAAACAACACAACAACATAGTAAGAAAGAGAGAAACACAAAGATCTATTATCAATAATTGATCAAAATCATTAGATGCCAGGTTGTACGACCTTCCTAGTTATGGCCATATACAACACAATGTATTAAAATTGATCTTCTTACAATAGAGATCTTAGATCTTCAATATCTTAACATTTGTCTTCTTACTCCAAGACTTGCCACTAAACTAATAACACATAAAAGAATATATAAAAGAGTCCAACAGGGAAGTCAACACTCAAATATAAAGGTAAGACCCAAATTTAGGTCCACACAGATCCCAATGAGAGATCCCATATAAATTTAGTCACAGAAATTAAATGAAGAAGTCGGCCAGTAGCTCCAACTCCTAAATAAACCATCTTGGAAAAGCATGGCCGAGAATCATAGCGTTTGACCAAAGAAGGGTTGAGCAACAGAAGAAAACCAGCATGACCAAGCAACTTGGCAGGCATGTCAAGCAACAAAAGCTGAGTGACAAAGAACAAACTAGAAATGAAAGTAAACATATTTTTGGTTGAGTAGGATTGCTAAGGACCCAAGATGCTCCTGCATCATACACCTGGGGTTAAAAAGAAATGATTCCCCAGATCATCTATTAGGTCCAACCTGAAATGAATCCAACTTAGATTGAGAAATCCAAGATGAGTCCTTAATCAATCTATTTTTCCACTTGACCAGATACTCCATTTATTCTTTTCCTCTTGTACTTCTGCCAATTCTCTATTTCAATATTTTCTCAACTTCCTCTAACTACTTCTTAGGATAATCACTTAGTACAGTTACTTCTTCATCAGGTTCATGATATTCATACAAGTCTGAAATATTGAAAATAGGTGATATATCCATGTCATCAGGTAACTCAACTTCATAAGAATTTCCACTGTCAAATCTTCTAAGTATCTTGCAAGGACCAAATTTCTTCATCTTCAATTTCCCATATGTTCGAATAGGAAATCTTCTTTTCTTTAGATGAACCATTATTGCATCACCAACTTTGAATGTTTTATGTCTCCTTAACCTATCTGCATCATCTTTGTATCTTTGATTACTTTTCTCCATCTTTTTCTTCACATCCTCATGCAATATATTCATAAATTTGAAAATTCCTCTGCTTCATCTCTTCTTTTCTCTTTACCAACAATGTCTCTTAAATTTTATATACCTTTAGTTTGTGTGCCATGAACAATCTCAAATGGTGTCTTTCTAGTACTTCTATTAAATGAACTATTGTATGAAAAATCTGCTTGTGCTAACATTAAATCCTACTTGCCTAGTGTGTCTCCAACTAAAAATCTCAACAAGTTACCCAAACTTCTATTTACAACTCTTTTTTTTCCATCATTCTATGGATGAAATCTATAACTAAATTTCAACTCAGTATCCAACTTCTTCCAAGGTGTTCTCCAAACATAGCTTACAAAATTACTATCTCTGTCAGAGATGATACTCCTCGGTAATCCATGCAATCTGACAATCTCTTTAAAGAAAATATCTACTATATGTACTGCATCTAATGTTTTCTTACATGGTATGAAATGTGTCATTTTAGAAAATCTATCAACAACAACAAATATGGAATCATTACCTCTTGCAGTCTTCGGAAGTCCAAGAACAAAATCCATGCTGATATCACTCCAAGGTTTCTTAGGAATAGTAATAGGTGTATACAAACCAGTATTCTGACTTACTTCCTTTGCAACTTGACAAACTCCATAGCTTCCTAGAAATTTTTGAACATCCTTATACAACTGAGGCCAAAATTACCTCTCCTTGATAAAACTCAATGTTTATCAATGCCAAAGTGTCTAGCCAATCCACTTCTATGTTTCTCCTTTATCAGATTATTTCTTATTGATCATCTTGGTATACATAACTGAATATCTTTGAACAACATATGTTCCTAAATGAAATAGTCTTCATACTTACTTGATTGATTTGTATTAGGTTCTCTACACACTCTCCACTACTCTAAAAAATTAGGATCATGTTCATACAAATTCTTCATGTCATCAAAGCCAAGAACTTCAATTCTCATTTCAGTCAACAAAGATCTTCTTCTACTTAATGCATTAGCAACTCTACTAGAAACTCCACTCTTATGCTTAACCACAAATGTAAAGCTCTAAAAATAATCAACCCATTTCATATGTCTTTGATTCAACTTATTTTGACTACCCAAATACTGTAAAGCCTTATGATCAGTATACAACACAAATTCATTTGGCATCAAGTAATGTCTCCATTTCTTCATAGCTTACACAATAGCATAAACCTCTTGATCATAGAAAAAAAAATTCTCTTTGCATCATTCAACTTTTCACTAAAGAAAGCAATAGGTTTACCTTCTTGATTCAACACAGCTCCAATTGCACTTCCACTTCCATCACATTCAACTTGAAATACTTTATTGCAATCAAGTAATACCAACACATGTAATTCAGCAACTTTCAATTTTAAAGCTTCAAAACTCTTATTAGCTCCATGTGTCCATTTGAATTCTCTTTTGTCTCCTCTCATTGCTTTAGTCATAGCATTACAAATAGAACTAAAATTTATGATAAAATTCTTGTAAAAACTTGTCAATCCATGGAATGATCTTACCTTAGTGACATTTTTTAGGTGTAGGCCAATTCAGTATAGCTTCAACCTTCTCTGGATCCATCTTCAATCCATCAGCTGAAATCACAAATCCCAAGTACACCAACTCTTCTTTCATGAAGGAACATTTCTCCAGATTTATCAGCAACTTTTCCTCATTCAATCTTTGCAACACTTTCCTTATATGCTTCAGATGTTCTTCTCTGGTCTTACTAAATATAAGAATGTCATCCAAATATATATTCACACAATTATTCAAGAATATCTTCAAAACTTCATTTATCAGCCTCATAAATGTATTGAGTGCATTAGTTAAACGAAAAGGCATAACCAACCACTCATACAAACCTTCTTTTGTCTTGAAATAATTCTTCCATTCATCATCTTCTTTGATTCTGCTCTGATGATATCCACTTTTCAAATCAATTTTGGTAAAATACTTTGCTCCACTCAAACAATCCATTATGTCATCCATTCTTGGCATAGGAAACCTATACTTCACTGTGATCTTGTTAATTGCTTTGGAATTAGTGCACATTCTCCATTCTCCATTCTTCTTAGGTGCCAACACAACAGGTACTGCACATGGACTCAAAATTTCTCTGATTAAGCCTTTGTTCAACAATTCATGAACTTGTCGATTGAGCTCTTCATTTTTGGTAGGTGTCAACCTATGTGGTTCTTTATTTTGTAAAATAGCTCTAGGAATTAGATCCATACAATGACTGATATCTCTCATTGGTGGCAAGCCAACAGGTACATAATCTAAAATTATCTCCTTGTATTATGTGAGCAACTTTCCAACTTCTACAGGAATGTCATCTTTTGCATTCTTACTTGGTTTGTTAGGAATCAAAGCATAAAAATATCATTTCTTTTCAAATCCTTAACAAAATATCTTCCTTCCATCAGACAAACTTTCACAAATGTACATAGCTCATCTGCAGATTCTTTAACCAAAGGTAACAAAATTTGTTTCTTTCCATCAACCCAAATAGAATATCTATTCAACCTTCCATCATGTATAGCATGTCTATCATATTGCCAAGGTCTACCCAACCAAATATGACAACAATCCATAGGCATAATATCACACAACACCTTATCACAGTACTTTCTAATCTTCAGATTCACAAAACATTGTTCACTCACCATTAGTGCATGCTCATCCTTGATCCATGAGATCTTGTAGGGTTTTGGATGTTTCATCCTTTCCAACTCCAAATTTGCAACCATTTCCTCAGATGCCAGATTCTCTGAGCTTCCACTATCAACAATCACTTTCCAAACTTTGTCTACAACTCTAAATTTGGTCTTGAACAAACTTTTCCTGATCGGATCTTGCTTATCTTTCTCACTCCATAGTATCCTTCAGATCATGAAGTTGTTTTTAGGTTCATTGGATGGTTCTTCTTGGATCAATACATTTCTGCTACTACTACCACCATTCTTTCTTGCATGTGTACACTCAAAGGATTTATGTCCTTCTTCACCACAATTGTAATAAGTTACTTGGAATCCTCTTTTTCTATATCCGCCTCTAGAGTAATTACCTCTTACTTTGTATGAATTTCCACCTTTCCATTCAGTCTTTCCTTTGTCTTGAGATGTGTCTTAAACTGACTTGTCTGGTCCAGATCTATTGTTTTCACCATGAGATCTACATCTTCCTCTAGGGAATCTACCACCTTTGCCTCTTTGTCATTGTTCATATCTTCTATTCAACTTTTAGGGAAAATTGATATGCCTCTTCAATACCTTACATTTTGACCAAGCTGATTTCATCTTGTATGGAACTTCTCAAGCCATTCAGGTATCTTGCAACTCTTTCCACTTCATCTTCAACATATCTAGATTTGATGTTTAATATGTAGAATTCCTCAGTGTAGTCCTTTATTGTTTTTTCCTTCCGCTTCAAACTTTGCATTCGCTAGATTATGTTAATCTGATAATCACAAGGAAGGAACTTGCCTTTCAATTTATTCACCATCTTGTCCCATATCTTGATTTTGTCTTTTCCTTTTTTCTTTCTATCCAATTGCAGATGTTCCCACCATAGGGATGCATGACCTTTCAGCTTTGTGCTTGCAATCTTCACCTTCTTATCCTCTGCCACATTCTCATATTCAAAATAATTTTCCATTTTAGTGATCCAATCAATCAACTCATCAGAATCCAATTTTCCACTATACTCAGGAGGATTTAACTGAGGTGTGGATTTCAAACTTGTCAAGGCTCTCAGGAATCTTTCTTCTTCCTGGTCCATCATAGGTGTAGGTGCAGCTTCACCTTGAATCTTTTCAAATTCATCATCACTAACATCTTCAAGATGTCTTCCCCTGTGCTCGGTTGTCTCAACAGCTTCCAATCTTGCAACCATTTGTCTAAGCATATCAGCTAGACCTTGATTAGCATTTCCTCTCCCATGAACCATCTTGAAACTCTCTGCAATTATAGGTCAGATCATAACCTTCCACCCTACAAAAAATATCCTTATAGTTTACAAGAAGGAGCCATGGATCTCAACTTGCTCTGATACCACCCAACATAAGGGTGGAAGGAGATGGGGCCTAGGGCACACCCAAAACAAACTAGCTTGTAGAAACAATGTGGAAACAACACAACAACATAGTGAGAGAGAGAAACACAAAGATCTATTATCATTAATTGATCAAACTTATTACATGCTAGGTTGTAAGGCCTTCCTGGTTACAACCATATACAACATAGTGCATTACAATTGATCTTCTTACAACAGGGATCTTAGATCTTCAATATCTTAACATTTTTCTTCTTTCTCTAAGACTTTCTACTAAACTAAGAACATATAAAATAATATATACAAGAGTCCAACAGGGAAGTCAACACTCAAATACAAAGGTAAGACCTAGATTTAGGTCCACACAAATCCCAATGAGAGATCGCATATAAATTCAGTCACCAAAATTAAATGAAGAAGTCAGCTAGTAGCTCCAACTCCCAAATAAACCATCTTGGCAAAGCATGGCCGAGCAACAGAGCGCTCGGCCAAAGAAGGGCTGAGCAATAGAAGAAAAAAAGCATGACCGAGCAACTTGGCAGGCATGCCAAGAAATAGAAACTGAGTGACAAAGAACAAAATGGAAATGAAAGTAAACATATTTTTGGTTGAGTAGGATTGCTAAGGACCCAAGATGCTCCCTTATCACTATACTTATTGAATTGTAAAGATCAACTCTGAACAAGGTTGTAAGATCTTCTAATAGGGATTATAATACTCAAGTACATTTCTTTGTGGGTGCTAATTCCCACCGGGGTTTTTACCTATTTTGGTTTCCCCATAATAAAATTGTGGTGTTGTATTCTGTATTATCTTATTGTGCATATGCATAATTAAATTTTGTATTTAATTGGAGAAAAAGAATTAAACTAGCTGATAAACAATTGACCTCCCCTCTTAGTTATCCCTTGGGACTATTCCATTAATTGGTATCAAAGCCAAGTTCCTTGGAGAGAAAGCCTAACAGCTTAAGGTAGATCAAATGGTGTACTTCAGGAAAGAGAGTCCTAAGTTTGATGGAGAGAATTATCTTGACTAAAAGAACAAAATGATAACACATCTTCAGTGCATTGGTTTTGAGATCTATGAGATTGCTACTCATGCAATTGATGTTCCCACCTTGAAAGACCTTGCAGAAGAAGACTCCATTAATAAACAAAAATAAGTATTCACTCAAAATGCAATTTCCAAAGAAGCCCTAATAAGTGCCCTATCTAACAGTGAATTTTCTCAAATCAAGAAGGAAGAAAAAACATATTCAATTTGGAAATACCTAGAAGACATGTTTGAAGGAGACATCCAAGCCAAGAATGCATGCAGAAAGACATGGAAGAAAAGATACAACAATTTAGAGATGCTACCGGAAGAAAACATCAAAGCTTACAATCAGAGGATTAATGAAGCAGTCTCAGGAATCAGGAACAATGGTGGAGAAATTTCAGAGGAAAATATAATGGACAAATTGATGATTACATTAACAATAGATTATGAAAGTAAGATAAACATCTTGGATGAATCCATGAAATTCTAAAAGGAATTCAAAAGAGAAACCCTGATTAGCAAAATATCAACATTTAAGATATCAAGGTTGAAGATAGAACCTAAAATGGAAACAAATTTCAAAGCCTCAATCCATGGTAAGAAATCCTTCAACATCTCTAGTAATAATGAGAAAGAAGAAGTTGATATAGAACTAGAAGAAATCATTGCCATGATTTCTAAGAAGGAAAGGAAAGGGAAAGGAAAATATGAAAAACAACTACCATTCAAATGTTTTTCATGCAAAAAAGCTAGCCACTTTGCATCTAAGTGTCCTACAAGAGTCAAGAAGTACAGATCAGATTACAAACCCAAATATACTAAGGAATTCTATCATGCTAAAGATGGTGTAACTGATGATGATTCAAGAGAATATGAAATTTGATTCATTGTAATTAAAGATAGTGAAAAAATGATTGATCAAATAGAAATTGAAGATGAAAAGAAAACACAAATATTGGCTTTAGTTTCTCAAGCTGACATCAGAAAAAACTGGATCATAGACAACAGGTGTTCACATCACATGACAGGTGATAAAGATAGATTTGTACATCTAGATAATTACAAAGGTGGCATGGTTATACTTGGAGATAACACTCCCAAAAATATCATAGGCAGAGGATCTATCACCTTAGATGGAAAGAACAAGACATATGATGTTCTATATGTTGATGGTTTGCATCATAACTTACTAAGTAAAGGATATTAGTTGGAATTCAAAAACAACATATGCATTATTAAAAACAAAGAAGGAGACATGATTTCATTAGGCTCAAAGACCAAAGGTACTATTTTTCAGCTTAACTCTAAAGTAAGTTGTTTTGAACTGCAAAAGTGGATGACAGTTGGCTTTGGCATAAAAGACTTTGTCATATCAATTTTGACAACATAGTGAAGATAAGTAATGTAAGGGCAGTAAGAAACCTTCCTAGAATTACAAGACCAGTTGATACTATTTGCAGGGAATGTGTGATGGAGAAGCATGTGAGGACCTCAGTTAGAAGAAAATAGAACTTTGCAGAGAACAAATTAGATCTAATACATATAGACTTATGTGAACCTACTCAAACAAGATCATACTATGGTGAAAGGTATTTCATTTTTTTGTAGATTATTTCTCTAGAATGATGTGGGTTGCATTATTGAAAGAAAAATTTGAAGCTTTTAGAAGTTCAAAATATTCAAAGCTAAAGTTGAAAATGAATTTGGATTAAAGATAAAATGTCTAAGATCTGATAGAGGAGGAGAATTCATCTCTGACAAGTTTTTTGAGTACTCTGAAGAACATGGGATCAAGAGACAACTAAGTGCACCCATAATCCCTCAAAAAAATGGAATTGTAGAGAGGAGAGACATGATAATACTTGACACCACACACACTATCATGATTGAAGAAAAAGCTGCACACACCTATTGGAGAGATGTGGTTAATACAACAGTCTATACTATCAACAGAATTCAACTGAGACCAAGCGCAAACAAAACACCTTATGAACTTTGGTTTGGTAATGTACCTACACTAAAGTACTTCAGAATCTTTGGAAGCAAGTGCTATATCAAGAGAGATGATGGTGTTGGAAAATTTGATGCTAGAAGTGATGAAGGTATTTTTCTTGGTTACTCTACTAAGAGAAAAGCTTACATATGTTTTAATTTAAGGCTAAAGAAAATCATTGAAAGTACACATGTGAATATTGATGAGAAGTTCATGATTCAAGAGAGATATTATGAATATGCACCTATGATTGAAGATGAACCTAGACCTATCAATAAAGATACAATTATTAAAGAAATGTTTGACTATATTGATGTTTCATGCAACAACCCTGAGCTAAGTCAAGAAGAATCAAATATTATAAATGAGAGTGTCACTCCTAAAATATCAAAATACAAACATAAATAACACTCTAAAGAAGATATCATTGGAGATCAGAGTAGTAAAGTCTTGACAAGATCCAGAGCAAAAGGCTCAACCGTTGATGAAGAGGTATGTTTACTTTCACAAATTGAACCCCTAAGTGTTGAAGATGCATGCAATGATTTAGATTGGAAAAATAAAATGCAAGAAGAATTAGATCAAATAAGGAATAATGACACATGAGAATTGGTCCCTAGACCTTGTGACAAGAATGTGATTGGAACTAAGTGGATATTCAGAAGCAAAACGAATGAAGATGGGACAGTGATTACAAATTGTATAGTCAGAAAATGGAAGCACTTCCATTGTAGACTGGTTTATCCTTCTGAGTAAGTGGTTTTGGGTCATGTCAAGTGCCTTGAATGGGTCTCTGACTTGGATCTGGCCTTTTTCCCCTATTATGTCCCATTTCCCACTTTTTGAGCCTATTTCTGACATCCAAAACTAAAAACTGAGATTTTTGACCTCAAGGTCAAAATTGACCTTTATGGGTCAAGTTCAACCTCACCCTTGACCTAGGTCAAGGTTGATCTCACCCCTGACCTAGGTCAATTTTGACCTCAACCTTGACCCAGGGTCCATATTTTAGGATCTCACAGTTTCCAAATGTCAGTCTTTAAAAAAGTTAATTCCCGCTTTTAGGTTGGCTGTTTCAGGTTCCGAAGTAATGATTCCTAAATTATATTTAATATCGGTCCTCTTCTAAGAATATAGGTCTAATGGGGATTTAATTTCCCTATGTCAAAATTTCTAGAAGATTGTGCCCTAGATTTGTATAAAAGGAAGCTTTATCCTCCCATTTTCTCTAAGACTCTCTAACCACAAGCAACCATCATCAAGAATAATCACAAGCACTCAAAAATTGAAGAGACAAGCTAAGAAGAAATATTTGAAGAAAGAATCTACTCTCAAGCATTCAAGCATTCAAGCATCCAATTCATCAAGGAGATCCATTGGTAGTCATTGAAAGATTCAAGCTCTATGGAGCCCTCTTGTTGAAGATTTCTCCATCCACATTCCTCAAAGCTTCTTTCTCTTCCAAGATCCATTCAAGATTGGTGTTGAAGGTTTACAAGAAATTTATTTGAGACATTACACATTCTAATTTCTACATTCTACATTATACATCCATTTGGTGCATACATACTTGTAGATTCACGGATTCGAATCCACCACAACAAATTCTACAAGCAAGGTGAATTTGTTCATTTACTTTGTTTCATTCATGTAATTTCAATTATATTTTAAGGTTAATTACAAAACCTGGGTTTGACCAAGGAAAACCCCTTCCTCCAAACAAACAAATCTCTTTTTATTGCAGATATAGGTTTAGGACTGTGTATTTGAACTCAGATCTGGATACCCTTTTCAGCTAACTATCGGGATCCATGAACATATTTTCTATCGAACCTGTGTAGGTCAGGGTCGAGATTATTTGGTAAGGGGTGAAATTTGTGGGTCAAGGTCAACCTTTTTCTCAAGACGGTGTCAGATCAGAAAATGATTTCTTGGTTTCATTTTTCTCTATGTTTCTATTTCGGATCATACTTCATATTTTCCAAAAACAGAGTACAAACCTCAGAAAACATCATTCTTCAGATCTTCCATATCTTAAGGTTAGTGCTTTTCTCCTATTCATTTCAATCTTTCTAAATCTATCACACATTCCTTTCTACAAAGGGGTATTTAAGATCCTTTTTACCCTTATTTCCAAATGAATGATTCTTTTATGCATTGATCCTTTCTTGAGGACTAATCAATTTGGATCTCTCATTTGCATATCTAAGGATAGAAGGAGAATATCTTATTTACCCCACTAACATATTTAAATGTAATGTATTTTATGTTAAATGATCCACATTTATAAACCCTACATTTTTAGATGTTACATTTTTGTGAACCCGCGATAGACAACTTTTTCTTTTTGGTGTTAGATTTGCATCTTATGTTAGATCTTACATTCATTTAAAAGTAGATTTTTTTAATGCTCTTGCATTTATATGTCAAAAATAAATAAAAATCACAAAATTTCTTTAAAAATAAAAAAACATGTTGGCAAGTTGACTTCCTAAGGATGCATGACTTATTTTGTGTTTTCATTATGGCAACAAAGTCATACTAAGTTTCTATCTAAGTAAACTTAGAAGACAAAATGACTATGGAAAATAAGACAGACAGAGTTATATAGTGATCAGCACATTAGCGCACATGCGAGTGACTAAATCAGAGTATGCATGTTCAGATATGTGTTCTATGTTTCATGTACATACTAAGTCTAGACACACATGGTACAGAATGATTGTACGGAGAAGTTACAGATAGATCAGTGCATGAGCAGTCTAAGAAACAAAGTAAGGAGCCTACTTAGGTTTTCGGATCAGCATATATTATTTTGTTATGTAAAGGCCAAGCACCTATGATTGTATGTTTTTAATGATGTAATTAGTAATGTTGTAAACATGCTTAAGCCAATTAGTTTGTGAGCATTATGTATTATGTTTTAGGGCCAACCATAAGTCTTGTTTTGGGTCGCATCGATTCAGACAAGAACATATAAGTATGTAATGTAAAGTTATGTTACAAGTGTCAAAGAGTATACATGAGAGAGATATAGAAGATCAAGATAATGAAGTCAGTATGAGATAAATCTCTTTAAGAGAGTAAGAGCATCAGTGCATACACAGAACTGATCAGACAACAATGTCATCACAGCAGTTCATTTTTGATATAGTGTATATCAACTATTAGAAGGTTGTAGCCTTCATCTTATTGGGAAGTGAGCTTAGGAAGTGAGCCAAACACCTTTAATAGGGTTTTTTAATAGACTCCTAACAGGGTCATTGTACTTTGATTGTAAAGACTGATCCTAATAGGGGAAAGGAACTTTAACAGGTTCATTATTCTAGTACAATATTTGTGGGTACTAACTCCCACCGGGTTTTTCCTTTGATCAAGGTTTCCCCATAATCATATCATGTGTTATGTGTTCTTGTATTGAGCTTTATTGGATGTATGTTTGATTTATTTTTAATTCACTAAAATATAATAAATAGACAATCACTGATTCACCCCCCCTCTCAGTGTTTCTAACAATTGGTATCAGAGCTTTGGTCCTCTAAAAGAAAGTTTAACCACTTGAGGAGATCATTGACTTATCAGAAGCAAAACATTTGAAAAAGAATCTTGAAGAAGCTCTTGAAGATCTTGACAGATCTAAATAAGAAAATGAAGAACTTAGACTAAAAGTTGATGGCTTACAAATGCTTATCAAGAAATTTAGAAAAGATTTGAAAGATTGTTCTACAAGTGATCTAGGGAAAATGGTCAAAAAGTTGAATGAACAGAACATGTCTCTGAAAGATAAAATTGAAAATCTAGATGAATAGCTAATAGACGGTCAGATTTCTATTGAAGAAAAGATCAAAGAAAGCAAACAATTAGAAGATGAACTATTGCAAGCAAATATGAAAGTATTGGAATTAGAGAACATAAAGAAACAGATGGAATCTAAATTAACAGAAGCAAAGGATAAGATTGATAAACTCCACACAAGTTATGATTCACTTCAATCTTAGCTCAATGTACAAAAGAAAAAAGGCAACACTACTGGTCTTGGATTTAGTGTAGCACAAGTTCAAATAAAAGAAAGTAAGAAAGCACATGAAGCATCTTCAGAAGAAAAGAAAATTAAAAATGTTGCAGATATTAAAATAGATCCACCTAAAGGAGAAATCAAGCAAGTTAACAAAACTTTTTATGCATGTTATAAACATGGTCATTTGGCAAGATATTGCAAAGAGGTAAGACATTTTAATGGTTATTGTTGCTCCTGTAATAAGTTTGGTCATAGGGCTATACATTGTAGAATAAATCAAAGAAATCAGACACAACACAATCAGAGAAATTAGTCTCAAAGAAATTTGTAGAATATTACATGTTAGATATGTAACTACAATGGACACACAACAAATTAATGCAGCATGATGAAAAAGAGCATCAGACCTCCTATCATTTGTCACACATGTGGAAAGGCTGGACACATCTCAAGGTTCTGTAGATACGGAACTCAAAAACAAGAGGATCCTAAGAAATCACTATTTGAAGAAGAAGGACAAGTCAGGTTTGTTCGAGAAAAAGATGATTCAAGCAAAATTTGGGTTGAATAAAGAAGGACAATGCAGAGAACAATGTAGTTGATGCATCCATAGTGGACGCATCCTCCATTTCTGGTTGAATAGACCTTGGTCTTAGGGGGAGCTATTCTAGCTCAGAGTCCCTGCGTGGCTGGTATACTCACCTCTAAGTATGCACCTATGGAATTATGTTTATGATTATAGTTGGACACAGTATGCATACACAGATTATCTATAGTACACTCTGAACAGAGTTTGAGATTCTATATGAAAATTGCGTATGGTTGCAAACATTAAATGTAGTATCCTTTATAAAAAGATGTAAGTGTTCGAACTTCTTCACATTTAAATTTGAGAACACATAATTCAAAGAGCATAGGAGTACTAAGCATCAAAGCACGGAAGCATAACAGATTTGGTGGTTAAGAATCACAGTTAAGAAGTTGGAACGGAACCCTAACAGTCACACCGTTTCAAATTTTTGTGAAACCCTATTTAATCAATCATCAAGTAAGTATGGCGACTCCAATTTTATTTGACATTGCTAAGAGGAAGAGATCTATATTTAAGAGGCATCCATTTAAATCCATACTGGATGATGTGGAAGGATCTTTCTCCAAAACTCTGCTAGGAGTCATTCATGTAGAAGACATCCGCACATACATTTATTGTAAAAAGGAAATAGTTGGAGATATTAGTATAGCCACTCTCATGGCTTCGATGATGAAACCAGAATATTCATTCAAGGATGAATATGCGCACCTCACAAATAACCCTATCTTTGAGTTTTTGAATGCGCATGAATTCTATGAACCAAAATGGGTTAAAATCTTGTTGAGCAGGATTCATGATGACCTCTACTAGATTGGTGAAGTTCCCATCTGTATTACTATAGTCCTAATCCATGAATTAACTGGACTTCCTAAGACTAGACTAGTTCTTCCTACTGGTAGGGATGTCAAGAAGAAAGTTGAACAAGCTTGTTTATCAAGAAGTGACAAGCATGGTGTGATAGTTGATCCTATCAAGGAAGATGACATAAAAATTCTAACTATGATACTTGGTTACAAGTTCTAGCATGCAAGCAGAGTAAACAGTGTGTCAGCAGCCATAGTTCTAGCAGCTATAAGAATGGTGAAGGATAACACTTAGTACAATCTATGTGAGATATTGCATGCTCAATTGATTGACAACATTCAATTTATCAAGCATGACAAGAACAAGACATTTAGGTTTGGGTCTTTGATCATCTATCTATGCTTTGATATTGTTGGTAAAGTTGCAAATCTTTACCTAGATAGAAGCAAACCCACTATGTCTCAAATTTCACTAAAAGCCACATTAGAGAGTAATGAAAAGGATGCTATGGACATAGACAACAAAACCTTTAGGATCAAGATGCAGAAGAGGTTTAGGATACCTGAGAAGATTGTTGAAAAGTATAAGGAAACCATATGCTTCATGGTAGAGACTAACTGCACTTGCATGGAGGTAGTTGAGCCTAGAACTAAATGGATTCATCCACTTGGGTATGAAGTGGAGGAACATGTATTGGAAGGATATGCATAGGTCCTTTTTTCTACACTCAAAGATCCCAATGAGCCCAGATGGGGCACTTACAGAGAGAAGACTAATGCAGTTGATTCTGTATTATATAGTGCTAATAACAAAAGAAAGGCATCTAAGATTACATCTAGCATTCTAAGATTTCATGGAGTCACTCAAGAAGATCTTGACAAATCTAGAGAAGCCAAGATAGCCAAAAAACTTGAGAAGACTGATGACATCCAGAAGAAGAAGAAAGTAGAGAGCACCTCTGCGCCCTCTACCACTATTGACCTAGACTCATCTCCACCTTCTATACCAAGAAAGAAGTCTAGAGGAAGCAAGCAAGTGCCCACAAATCACCCATCCTCAAGGAACACACAAAGCACAGTAAGGAACAATCAAGTTCCTCCTGAGGTAGGATTTAGACCTAGTCTAAATGTCCTAAAGAAAAAGATTGTAAATGAAGGAAGACTAGACAAAATTGCTAAGGTTTATGACAAGTATCAAGAGATTGATAAAATTGAGATACATTCTATGATCATCTCTCACATGATTAAATTTAAGATGTTAGTTCTTGAACTTAAGACAGTGATACCTAATAATTTATGGAACATACTAGAAATAATGAAGAGACATGTAATTGAGGAAGACATGAGGATAAGAGAAGAAACATTGGATAATCTTCTCCCTGTATGCTCACATTATGAGAAGGCAATTCTATTAGATTTGGTGAAGCCTCATCTTAGAACCAAGACAAGGACTCTTTAGATTATGAACAAAGAGTATGAGAAGATAGGAAAACAAGCTGAAAAGGAATTTGCACAAGTGTTTATGGATAGACACATGTATCCATCAATGGTGCCTACAACTAAGGTAACTCCAGTTCCTCCGAAACATGTTACAAAACAAATGATTCAAAATGAACCTATAACAGGTCCACAGGTTTCAGCACCCTCAGTGTCAATAACTACTAATACATCAAAAGACTCAAAATATACTATAATGGTTGATAATATCAAGATATCCATGATAGCATCTGACAATGACATGGACAAAGTTGAGAAAGCATTTATAAGCACTGAAGAGATGTGCACTGATGATACATCTATACAACAAGATGAAGTTCCCTCCAATGATCCAATAGACTTGAATAAAGAGAAAGATACTCAAGATGATGAGACATTAGTCAAGGAAATACCAGTAAAGAGTGAATGCATGGATACCAGTCAAAATACTATATTCACTCCATCCACTTTACCATCTACTTCATTGTTGTCAAGGTTAACTCCTGAATCATCAAGTCTAGATGCATGGGGAGAAGAGGACTTAATGAAGATCAACATTCTAGCTATGGAAAAGGCCAAAGAAAAATAGGTTATGAGGAACCCTCTTTTCTTGGAGTCAGTTAACATTTTGAATGATTTAGTACCTGCAAACAAGAAAGTGGCCAAGATTCAATCAGTTGAAGATGTTGACAACATTCTAACAAGCTTCAAAGCACACTTTAAAGACCTAGTAGACTCTTAGATAATAGAATTGTAGAAGATGAATATAAAAAGGAGAGATTGAATGAATTGGTAATGAATTTTACCTTAGACTTAAAATATTTAAAGATTGGGCAATCTATATTGAAAGAGTTGGTAGCTAAAGGTAAGAAGGTTATAGCAAACTACATTGACAGAGTAAAGTTTACCTCTGAACATATCAAAAAGATAGAAGAGGAAAAGATCATGGTGGATAGTATTATAAAATCAGTTGAGACATCCACGCAAGACATGAACATCTATAACAATGTCTATCAAGGTTAGTTTGACAAAATTGAAAAGGTTAAGTTTGAGATCAATAAGATAAGAGTCAGACAAAGTCAATTGAGAAATGCACTTGCGCCCTCTCTTGGAGTTCTAAATGAGAACATCAAACAATTTGATGCCACCATTATGACATATGATCAAGGTCCCTACATGGATTTGATGAAGATGGAGAAGTTGACATATGCCTTATGTGTGCATCTTCAGACAGCTGATGCAATGAGGGTATTCTAGCAGAAAGAGATCCAATCTCTTTAGATTGTGTACCCAGATGTTTACATGGAGTAACTATCTAGAAGACTTACAAGTTTTGGACACATTTTTCATTAATTTCAAAGGGGGAGTAATAGAGAATGTGTATATATGGGGAGCGGTATATGTATATAGATGCTATGATAGATAGTTTTTGTGATTAAGTCATTTTGAGAAACTTGGCCACGTTCCTTTGTTGCCATAAATGAAAAAGGGGGAGATTGTTGGAAAGTTGACTTCCTGAGGATGCATGACTTATTTTTTGTTGTCATCATGGAAACAAAGTCATACTAAGTTTCTGTCTAAGTAAACTTAGAAGACAAAATGACTAAGTATGGAAAACAGGACAGATAGAGTTATACAGTGATAAACACATCAACGCATGTGCGAGAAACTAAATTAGAGTATGCATGTTTAGAAATATGTTCTATGTTTCATGTACATACTAAGTCTAGACATGTATGGTACAAAATTATTGTATAGAGAAGTTACAGACAAATCAATGCACCAGCAGTCCAAGAAACAGAGCAAGGAGCCGACTTAGCTTTTCAAATCAACATGTATTATTTTTTTATGTAAAGGCCAAGTGCCTATGATATTATGTTTGTAATGATGTAATTAGTAATTTTGTAAACATTCTTAAGCCAATTAGTTTGGGATCATTGTGTATTATGTTTTAGGGCGGACCATAAGTCTTGTTTTGGGTCGCGTCTATTCGGACAAGAACATATAAGTATGTAATGTAAAGTTATGTTCAAAGTCTCAAAGAATATAGATGAGAGAGATATAGAAGAGTAGGATAATGAAGTCAGTATGAGATAAAGATCTTTAAGAGAGTAAGAGCATCAGTGCATACACGAAACTGATCAGACAACAGTGTCATCACAACAGTTCATTTTTGATATAGTGTATATCAACTATCAGAAGGCTGTAGCCTTCATCTTATTGGGCAGTGAGCTCAGGCAGTGAGCCAAACACCTTTAACAAGGTTTTTTAATATAATCCTAATAGGGTCTAACACTCATTGTACTTGGATTGTAATGACTGCTCCTAATAGGGCAAAGGAACTTTAATAGGTTTATTATACTAGTGCAATATTTGTGGGTACTAATTCCCACTAGGGTTTTCCTCTGATCAAGGTTTCCCCGTAATCATATCATGTGTTATGTGTTATTGTATTGAGGTTCATTGGATGTATGTTTGATTTATGTTTAAGTCACTGAAATATAATAAATAGAAAAACACTGATTCACCCCCCCTCCTCTCAGTGTTTCTAACAAAACATTTATCATACTTTTCATTTGAATGCATTTGGATATATCTAGATCTATTTTCTATGCATTTCTTTATTCATTATTATGTTGTCCAAGTTGTTTCAACTATTTTCCAAGCCTTTTACAATGTGCTTTATTGATAGGGATGATAATCCTCCTATTTGGGATGAACCTTTGGATTTGGATGTTGATTACTCTCTTCCTCATGAAGCCATTGTGGATGATCCTCCTATTTGGGATGAACCCTTGGCTAAAGACATTGATTTATCCCCTTCTTGTGAAGATGCTTTGATACAAGAGGGTGATTTATTAATGGATGAAATACTCATACATGATGATGACTCTTTTTCTAAAACACACTCCCCTTATGTGGACATTTTAGAGAAAGAATAAAACATTATAGATGCTTTACCTCCATTTGGGATTCCTTCTAGGGATGAGGCATTAGCGGAGAATCATATAAATTCCCATAATTCTCTCCCTCTTAGTGATGATCTTCTGGAGAATCAAGATCCTCCCTCATCTCCTCATAGGATATATTCTTTCCTTCCTTCTTGTGAACCTATTTGTAGTATTGAGACAACTAACATGGTTTATCCAAAACCCTTGTTGACAATCAAAGGTTGTCCTCACATTACTATCAAAGGTAGACCTATGGAATCTTTAGAGTCTTTCAATGATCAAGATTTGATATCTCACACCTATCGTACAAGGAATAACCCTCAACCTAATCCCATGGTTCCTACTTCTTTACCACCTTCTCAACCCATTCTTCCTCCACCCCGTCTTCCTAGCATGGAGTATGATATGATAAACCAATTGCATAATACCCCTGCCAAGCTTTCTTTAAGGGAGCTTCTTCAAACTTCACCTACCTACCATGAAACCTTGCAAAAAGCTCTAGAAACTCTTTCCACTCCACCTCCTAACCAAGAGAACATCAATGCCTTCTTACAATGCATGCATGTTACCCCGTGTCTTCCAGACATTGTTTTTACTCAAAAGGATTTACCTTCTAAAGAAGTTCAAAATCAATATGATGCCCTTATGGTTGTTGTTACTATCAATAAGAGTATCATTCATAGGAATTTGATTGATAATGGATCTAGGCTTAATATTTGTAGCATGGACATGCTCAAATCAATTAAAGCTGATCTTTTAACTATTTAACTTGATAATAATCCTATATGTGGATTTGATAACATTGATAAGAACACCTTGGGAATCATTACCTTACTTATCAAAGTGGGTCTGGTCATCCTGAATACTCCTTTTCATGTTATGTCTAGACCTCATAATTATAACTTACTTTTGGGTCGACCTTGGTTGCATGTGATGCATATTGTTCCTTCCGCCCTTCACCATAAAGTCAAGTTTATTCACAACAACATGGTGTATACACTTCATGCAGATGATGCACCAGATCCTTGTTTGAATATTCAAACCCACCATAATCCTATTCCTAATAATAATTCTTCTCCTCTAATTCCTTTCCTAGAGATGATTGGGGAACCTTTAATTTTAATCCTACCTTTATTGGAGAGTATAAAGTTTCTAATCTTGATTTTATGAAGCAACAAAGAGAGTTTGAACAACGAGTCTTTGCTTCTACTTCTCATTCCCTTCGTAATAACTTTGTCACTACTTCTACCCACTATGAATCTATCAAACCTACTATTGATGACATGGTGACTACTGAAGTTTCATTGACTCCTTCTCATATGGCTTCTTGTTATGGTCCTGATTATCATTTACTAGTTAAAAAAGGATTCCATGGTCAAGGATGTGGTAAGCATAAATAGGGAATTCAAATGCCCTTACAGAATGGGGGGCATGAGCATTCTTATGGATTGGGATTTAATCCTCAACAACACATCAATCATGTTGAACCTATGAAGTAAGTTGACCAATAAGTTCTTTTTCCTAAACTCCTTTGTGCTAAGATGATTTATAGACCTAAACGCAAAAAGAAATGTAGTCCACACTTGAAGACTCTTCCTTTTTGTTTGTATCATAGATTTCATGTTCACTCCACTAATGAATGTCAAGCTTTACATTATAAGATTAGGCAGCTCATTGATAGTAAAATTATTTATATATCATCTGGCAATGAGTTGTAATTCAATCCTATTTTCTCTGAATAACATTTATGTTCCTATTATGGAACTCCACATTATGTAAACAATGTTATCCTAATCTTTGGGGGCTCATTGTCTTGTATATTATTGTCAGTGATATAATAGGTCCCCTTTCATCCTTTTTCGCACACTTGGGGGGCAAGGATGACATCTCCTTCTTTTTTGTCTTTTCAGGATTTTCTTTTCCCTTGGTTAAGCAATATCTATCTATTATGTGATATCCAATCATACATGAAAATTTTGGTTTGCATTGAGGATCTATGTCCTTGATCATAACCTATTTCTTTTTTTGACATTGGGTTTCCATGGTTGATAAATATCTCACCTTGGAAACTGAATCGTGTGTTATCCCTCACAAGGGTTACTTTTTCACTTCTTGCATGATATCTCTTTGCATTCGTCCCTTCCATGGCCTCATAGGAGCTATGACCTTCTTGACTTGGACTGGGTGTTGTCTATGGATATTGTCTTGATGTTGAAGAAGGCTTTATCCTTGTTCTTTTATTTCCTTAACATGTCAAAATAGTATGTACTTTTCCATCTTAAGGAGGGGGCATATATACGACCTCCCTCATTTTATATTATGTATTTTTTTCTAACATTTTGTTTTGGAGCATGCTAAATCCTCTAAAGGTAATGCACATAAGTTGCTAAATTCCAAAGAGATATGCATTCAATTACAATTCAATATGATAAATCCTTGGAAGGTAACACACATAAGTTGCTAAATCCTGAAGAGATACGCATTTTACAAATGTTTTCCATGGTGATATAAGAATATGGATCCATGGATAATTCATAAAAGTTGTCAGAAGATGCACTACATACATATACAAAGCTGCCAGAAGGTGCACAACTTTATGGGGTAACTATCAAGTGCTTTCTTGATGGGCCATCCTAACCTTTTTGTGGTCCACAATGAGATACACATCTTACTGAGCGAGCTAACCACTCCTCTCTCTCTCCTTCTCTCTTTCTCTTTGACCAGTGATGTCTCTCTTATCATGATCTTAGGTTTGATAAAGACTTAAGTCTCTGGGGCCTTAAGGATTCATTTTTCCCTTTTGATTTCCATAAGATTATATTTTCTTCATGATTTCCTTTACCAAGAGTTTGCATTGAGTCCATACTCTTGCTAAAGTGGGGGCTAAATGTATAGTACAAAAATGGAATCACTTCCATTGTAGACTAGTTTAGCCTTTTGAGTAAGTGGTTTGGGTCATGTCAAGCACCTTGAATGGGTCTCTAACTTGGATCTGGCCTTTTTCCCCTATTCTGCCCCATTTCCCACTTTTCTAGCCTGTTTCTGACATCCAAAACTAAAAACTAAGATTTTTGACGTTAGGGTCAAAATCAACCTTTTTGGGTCAAGGTCGACCTCACCCTTGACCTAGGTAAAGGTCAACATCACCCCTGAAGTAGGTCAAGGTCAACCTAAACCTTGACCTAGGGTCCAGATTACGGGATCTCACAGTTTTCAAATGTCGGTCTTTCAAAAAATAAATTCCTGCTTCTGGGTCAGCTGTTTCGGGTTCCAAAGTGATGATTCCTAAATTATATTTAATATAGGTCCTCTTCTAAGGATATAGTTCTAATGGAGATTTAATTCTCTTATGTGGACCTCTCTCAAAGATTGTGCCCTAGATTTGTATAAAAGAAAGATTTCTCCTCCCATTTTTTCTAAGACTCTCTAACCACAAGCAACCATCATCAAGCATAATCATAAGCACTCAAAATTTGAAGAGACAAGCTAAGAAGCAATATTTGAAGAAAGAATCTAGTCTCAAGCATTCAAGCATCCAATTCATCAAGGAGATCCATTGGTAGCCATTGAAATATTTAAGCTCTATGGAGCCCTCTTGTTGAAGATTTCTCCATCTATATTCCTCCAAGCCTCTTCCTCTTCCAAGATCCATTCAAGATTGGTCTTAAGGATTTACAAGAAATTGATTTGAGACATTACACATTATACTTTCTACATTCTACATTCTACATCCATTTGGTGCATGCATACTTATGGATTCATGGACTTGAATCTGCCACAAGTACTTCTACAAGCAAGGTGAATTTATTCATTTTCTTTGTTTCATTCATGCAATTTCAATTATATTTTGAGGTTAATTCCAAAACTAGGGTTTGACCAAGGCAAATCCCTTCCCCCAATAAAAAAATCTATTTTTCTTGCAGATACAGGTTTGGTACTATGGATTTGAACTCAGATCTAGATACCCTTTTCAATGAACTATCGGGATTCGAGAACAGATTTTCTATCGGACCTGTGTAGGTTAGGGTCAAGATTATTGGGTAAGGGATGACATTTGTGGGTCAAGGTCAACCTTTTTCTCAAGACAGTGTCGTATCAGAAAATGATTTATGGGTTTTGTTCATCTCTACATTTCTATTCTAAATCATTCTTTAGATTTTCTAGAAATAGAGTATAGACCTCAGAAAATAGCATTCTTCAGATCTACCATATCTTAAGGTTAGTACTTTTCTCCTATTCATTTCAATCTTTCTAAATCTATCACACATTCCTTTCTACAAAGGGGTATTTAAGATCCTTTTTACCCTTATTTCCAAATGAATGATTCTTTTATGCATTGATCCTTTCTTGAGGACTGATCAATTTGGATCTCTCATTTTCATATCTAAGGATAGAAGGAGAATATCTTATTTACCCCCTAACATATTTAAATGTAATGTCTTTTATGTTAAATGATCCACATTTATAAACCCTACATTTTTAGATGTTACAGAAATAAAGCAAGATTGGTATGTAAAGGATATGCGCAAAGAGAAGGAATTGACTATTCTGATACATTTGCCCCTATGAGCAGATTGGAAGCTATAAACTTTTTTTTAGCTTACGCAACATTCAAGAACTTCAAAGTATATCAGATGGATGTCAAGTCAAAATTTTTGAATGGTGACTTGAAGGAATAAGTTTACATGGAGAAGCTTGAAGGATTCAAACTTTTAGACAAACCAGACATGGTATGAAGATTAAAGAAAGCTGTCTATGGACTTAAACTGGCCCCAAGAGCATGGTATGTGAGACTTAATGGCTACTTAACAAATATTGGTTCAAAAAGGGAGCAACAGATTGCAACTTATTCATCAGAGAGGCACTTGAAGGACTATTACTTGTTGCTATATTTGTTGATGACATTATTTTTGTAGGTAATGACAAGCTTAGTGCAGAATTTGCCAAAGAGATGTAGAGTGAATTTGAAATGAGCATTATTGGACATATAAAGTATGTTTTGGTATTAAATATAAAGCAGACAGACATAGGTATATTCATAAATTAGTCCAAATATGTAAAGGAGATATTGAAGACATTCAAGATGGAAGATTGCAAACCAGTAAGCACTCCTATGGTAATAGGAAGCAAGTTTTCTAAAAATGATGACTCCACAGAAGTTGACAAGACACTTTACAAGTCCATGATTGGAAAACTCATATATCTCACTCAATCAAGACTTGACATATCTAATGCATTTGGAATTCTTGGGAGATTTGTAGATGAACCTAAAAATAATCACTTGATGGCAATAAAAAGAATATTCAGATATCTAAAGGGAACTATAGACTATGGTTTATGGTATCCTAATTCAGAAAATGTAGAACTTCATGTATACACAGATGCAAATTGGGCAGGTTGCATTGATGACAGAAAGAGCACCTCTGGAGGAGTAGTATTTCTTGGAGACAGGTTGGTTACTTGGATAAGTAAGAAGCAAAACTGTATTTCTCAGTCAACAACAAAAGCTGAGTATGTAGAAGCCACACTAAATTATTTAACAATGGTTTGGATAATTTAGATGATTAAAGACTTTGGAATTCAGATTGATTATCCCATTGTCATCCATTGTGATAATACCAGCACTATTAATATGTCAAAGAACCCTGTGATGCACACAAAGACAAAACACATAGAAATAAAATATCACTTTCTAAGAGAAAAATTTGTAGAAGGAGAAGTGAAGTTGGATTATGTGAGCACCAAAGATTAGTTGGAAGACATATTCATGAAACCTCTATCAAAAGATACTTTTGAGTACCTCAGGAAGAAGTTGGGAGTAATTCCCTTTCCTGAGTCCAATTAGAAATCATAGTAAATACATCAGTCCTTGGTGACTGATGAGTGGTTGACTACTCTACTTTTGGAGTAGTACCTATGCTTATTTATGTTTGGCATCCTTTGCCATTGATGTCAAAGGGGGAGTATATGGTAAGGGGGAGCATATACTCTAGGGGAGTATATAGTCACGAAAAATAAAAACACAGTCAGAAGAGCTGCAGCAATGAAGAGGAGTATTTGATGAGGATATTGAGAAGATTGTAAAAAGAAAGAAGACACTATTGGATTGTTTATGTTTTTAAACATATGTTTCCATCAATGTCAAAGGGGGAGATTGTTGGATATTTTCCTTTGTGCAAATAGTTGACTGTATTTTTGTCATTAACTATAACATATAGTAGATAGCAATGAACTGTATTCACTTTTCAGTATGGATATGGGGAAGCATTACGCGATTGTTTTTATGTTTCAAACATAGCCACTATACCATGTAAATATGCACAAACTCAGATGTTTAGTAACAGTTGAGTTATGTTACACTGTTTACCAGCCACAGTTTCAAAAGACTATTTTCAAGAAGCTGACAATAATTTTATTGATTATTCACTTGTGGCTATCTATGGGATATGCATGTTCAGATTCATGTTTAGTTATGAGTTAAATACAATTAACTGTTAGAGTAATCTTTAGTAATTACTCTTTAGTGCTTAAGTTAGACTTAGGAAAGTTTCCTTTTCTGAGTTGTTTCCTTTTCAGGGTTTCGACATCCTTTATAAGGATTGTCCTCTTTGTATTTCATAAGGAGTTTATTCAGTATTGTTGATAATATAGAAATCATTCTTTTCAACATGATGTCTCCTCTGGCTTTTTGTCCGCCTTAGATCCTTCTCTCTTCTGTCTTCTTCTTCTATGTAATAGTCTTTGCATGCAGGTGTTTCTTGGGTAGATTGACATTCATCAATCTCAACATGGTATCAGAGCTCTCCTGCATCCGGCTGTTCGTTCTCTGTTGAAAAAGCGAGGGTTTGAAGCTCTCAGATTCTTTTACGGCATTTGTCTTTGGTTCTGGGGGGGTCTCTATTTTTCGGAGCTGTTTGAGCCAAAAAGGACTCCACCATTGCGTCCAGAAGGCCCGGGAGAGTCGAAATCACATAAAATTTCGACCATTTTAGGCACCGGGGCTCTGGGAAAATTTTTTCGGCCTCTCAAGGGCTGTACGGCACATATTTCGAGAAAAAAATTAAAAAAACATTAAAAAACGCATTGTTTTTAATGTTTTTTTTGTTTTTCATAGCGCGGGCAGTTAAAAATTCATGTGGCCGTCGCCGCGCCACCGCCGGGCCACCGGCGCTCCGCCGCCGCCGGCCGGTGACCGGCGCGCCACCCATCTGCTCTGCCTTCAGCGAACTCTTGGCGGCTCCCTCTCCTCCCGGCCCCCCCGCCGCTCCGCAGAGCCCCTGCCGCCACCGCGGCCGATGCTGCCGCCGCCCCTTTACACAGCGCGGCCCCCTGCCGCCTCCACCCGCGGCACCAGGCGCCCGCCCGGCCACCGCTCCGCCGGTGGCGGGCCCTTCTCTCAGCCCCCGCGGGCTTGCTCTTCTAAGCGGTCGGTTGTATGGCGACCAGGAGCCCTATTTCAGCCCTTGGCGTGCGCCATGCGCCCGGGGGCCCAATTTTTTTAGCCCTTGGGGGGCATTTTGTAGCCTTTTTTGGCATTTTTGGGGGTACCTGGCTGTTTTTGCTCTATAGGGAGCATACGGGGGTATTTTTCTGACTTCTATATACCGTCGGAAAGCTCTTTCCGAGCTCTTTCCGATGGCAAAGGTTAG